>JASTWL010000409.1:0-164863 GCA_035220575.1 Temnothorax rugatulus | reverse complement strand
TATATAAAAATGTATATTTTTCAAATATTAAGAAAATCTTTCAAACGTGAAACAATTATTGCTAATTGGGTTAAAAATATTTTATTTTTGGAAGCAATATTTCTAATAATTTAAAAGTTAAATTTGACTTTAAAAACTTGGCGTCAACGAAATGGCGGACATGAGAACCATACATATATTTAATGGTTTTACAGAAATAGGTTCAAAATAATTTAAAATTACAATGTAATTCTTTGAAAGTAATTTATTTTTATGAAAAAATGATGTTTATTATACCGAGCAGTGAGTATATATTTTTGCCGTGTGTATTTTGCACATTGACAATTAGCATTTCAAACATTTGTACATCGTTTCCATTTCGTATTATAACCTGAAATAATCCGTATTGTAAGATTATAACCTCAAATTATCCGATATGTTGCGGTAAATAAATAAAATGGAACATCTCAAAAAATTCCACTAACACATATAACATGGGTATAGCATACCCGAAACAAACTTCCTTACCTTTTTGCTCGACTTCTATGGCGAGTCTGACGCTGCTTCAACTTCGACGTTCAAGACGAAACCTGGAAGTTTTTTTATGTCACACGTGCATGGAAAGTGGCACATTCCGCACGCTACGCGTGCGGGATGGACCACTTTCCACGCACTTGCGACATAAAATAGGGTGTGCAACACGTGCGTGAAGTTGAAGATTCCCGGGTGCGGTGACCGCACTCGCCTTCGGCTCGTGCGTCAACTCCGCACCCGTGAATCTTCATCTTCCAGCACTTGTTGCACAAATAACTATTACACACCCATACCGGACCGCTACCATCACCCGTTTCGAAATGGTGCGTATTTAAAAAACCGACCGGATATGGCATACCCAACGTATGTGTTTAAGGGTTAACATAGGTTCTTATGGGAAATGACATATTGCACACCTTCAGAATGAAATAAGTGCAAGAAAAAATGCAAATGATAAGGAAAAAAAATATGCACATGTAACTTAATAATTTACAAATAAATGAGTGAAAGAAAGGGAAAGGTTACCGCACATTTTGTAGAAAAATTAATTATTAAAGCATAAATTGCTTGATTTTTCGTCTGCTAGACTGCCACGGTCGTGAGCAGCAGCACGCACTATACACGCGGCGACCAATCAGAGCAATCCCCTTCACTCCCACTACTTCAAACGCTAGTGCGCTGTTGCCAGAACCCCTCGCGTCCTACTACTCCCCCCGATGAAGCAATCGAATCTCCTTAAGGACTTTCTCCGGCAAAATCGTTTTCTTAGAAATTTTCTTAAACTTTCAGGATATGTTTAATTAAACGCGTTTTATACGTAGGCGAAATTTCAATGCCCCTTGCGGTACTAAAATTTGAGATATTCAGCTTCAAAGTTCCGATTTTTAACACGGGATCCCTCCCAAGGAGAACAGAAAAGTCAAAATTATGTCAATTTGACGTCATATTGACAAAAAAATGACGAAATTTATGTCATTTTTTGGTCAATATAATGTCAAATTGACGTCATTTTGACTTTTGAGCTCTCTCGACACGGACATTTTAATGAATAATAAGTACAGTTTTCTTAGAATTTCTTTGAAAAAATAGTATAAGATGCCTCATATTGTTAGTAACGTGTGACATTAAAGTTTGATATAGCAAGCGGTATTTATTTTTGAGAAATAGTCGTTTAAAGAACACTATCGGACATAATTTATTTATGATTGGTATTGGAGAAATGGAAACGGAACAAAAATTTATTTTCACTGAATAAAGTGGGCCTTGATACTGTGTACACCATCCCAAAAAAGCTTGATGTATTAATTAAGAAAGGAAAAGATAAACTTAATAAGGACCGTGAAACTGAACTAGTATATAGAATTAACTGCGGTAACTGTGACGCATCTTATATCGGGCAAACGAAGAGATATTTGAAAACGCGGATTAATGAGCACCAGAATGACATTAAGGCCCTAAGCAGAATGGCTGTCTTGGCGGTGTTTTATGCCTTAAGTCTTTGTCTTATGTAACGCACATACTGTACAGTATTGTGCGTTACATAAGACAAAGACTTAAGGCATAAAACACCGCCAAGACAGCCATTCTGCTTAGGCCCTAAGAAAGATGAGGGATGCCGTTCGGTAGTAAGAAAGCATCGCGCGTCTCATCGACACGATTTTAAATGGTCAGAAGTAGACATACTACATAAAGAAAAGAACGTTAAGAAGCGCGAAATAGCAGAAATGTTTTTTATTAAAAATGAAGCGAATACTATCAACCTACAAAAGGACACCGAAAATTTAAATCCTATTTACGACAAAGTCATCTCCAGTGTATAAACCCGCTTGTTTATTCTTTTAACCTCACTACATTGCTTAATTTTGACAGTCGTGTGCGTGCTTCCGACCGGTCCTCGTCTCCGAACACTATGAAACGTGCATCAAGGTGCTCCACGAAATTGAATATGTAACTATCTATCCGTATACACCCCACTTTTACCTAATGACGCCTCTTAACGAAAAGATTTCTTGTTTAGCTTTGACATATGACTTTTTCGGTCAAAATCTTCATATTCTGAGATGTTCATGCGAGTGCGGAGCTCCATTTTTTGTATAGGTAGGACATCTCATTGTATTTCCGTACTTTGCTAGACCTTTTATTTTATTTAATTTTTTCCGGCGTTACTGTTTTTGTTGTTAGACACTTGAGAAGGACCCAATCCCCCGGGTCGAAACGTCGAGATATAATTGTTACGATAATTGCCAATTGCGTCGATTTCAATAAAGATTCCTGTTTTGAATTAACATTGGCGGATTAACTCATTCTCTGAAAAATTTATTTTAATTCAAGTTTATAGCGCGTATTTCTATGCATTAAATAATATATCTTTATTCATTGTAACAATCATAAATGATGCCATACACTTTATGCCATAAAGTGGCAGTTGCGTTCAACTCAGTAACTCTGAGTTGTGTGTGAGCACAACTGCCACCGGAGAACGTCCTTAATAAACAGCTGTAAAATGAATGTAATACAAAATCTAGTCAAGTGCGCCTGCGCACAAGCCTGCATCGTATCACATTCGTTTTACGGCTGTTTATTAACTGTCAAGGGAAAGGGGTAGACTTAACCAAAACTCGGAGTATTTTCGAAGTATGCTGAAGTGATCTGTAGTGTTATTTTAAGCAAATATCTTTTTATTTGGAAATACTACGCAAGAATTTTCAACGTGTCATTCCTCGCTTCTGACGTCACATTTCAACATGGCCGCGACGAGTGCCCAGGAGCCTTAAAATCGCGCCCATAGCCTCTATTAAGCTATAGCTTTGTCGGCAACTTTGTCGCTGTCGCTATCACTATCGCTATCGCCTATTGTGCAAGGGGCTTTAGGCTTCTCTCTATATCTCTCTCTCTTTCTAGCTACAGTCAGTTAAAAAGAACTAACCTAGATCGTTCTAACGTTGACTACGCATGATCGATGCAGGAAGATCAACGTTCGAAAGTTTCGCGCGCGTGCGGCCATTTTCTCCTCCTTTTCGCGTCTCCCGGTGGCGCCATATGATCCGCCTCTGTCGCGTTTTAGCATAAAAATTGAATTTTCATCACGGCTACGGAGGGAGACTGAGGCCCGGTTTCACCAACGTGATTTAATCTAATCGGTCGATTAAATTCACTCTTCATCTCTTTCTAACTGTCCCTTTAGAAAGAGACAAAGAGTAGTTTAATCGACCGATTAGATTAAATCACGTTGGTGAAACCGGGCCTTAGTATGCTTATCTTTTCAGTTTATTTATTGAATACAAGCATTTTAATCAATAAATACCGCTAAACATTCTTATTTTATAATTCCCTATTCCGCTTTTCCGCGCAAATTGTGCTCCATGTAATATAATGCTGGGTCTACAATGCGAGTCGCAAAGTCGTGAGTCGCAAGAATTGACCAGTCACAGTCGAATTTGAGGAGAATAATCGACTGTGATTGGTCAATTCTTGCGATTCACGACTTTGCGACTCGCATTGTAGACCTAGCATAAGGCAACCAAATGAACGGAACGGATTGACGGAAATCTAGTAAATTTTGTCTTCCGCGCTTCCGCGTTTCCGCGCTCCATGTAATGGCACCCTGAGTACGGGCACGACGCAATTTTATACGATTTATCTCGCTGAGCGCTATGTCGACGCGCAAAAGCGAGACGTTTAATCGAGGTAAATTGACGCGAGAGGATTCCGAACGCAAAAAAGACCTCGATTCTTCGCTTTAAGACAAGAGACAGGACAAAGGGGGGAGGGAAGGGGCTAGAAATCGCACCTCCGAGTGACCTCCGAGACGCACGCTATTACTAGGCTAAAGCGAGACAGCATGACACATAGACACATAGCCGTCTTCTTTCTCCCATTCCCCTCCACGCCTCGTTACGCCGCGCCGACGCCTCGGCGCCTCCCTTCCACCAGTCCCACCACGAAAATCGCGCACGCAGCATCCTTGCGGCGGCTTGCGCGCGAAACACGCGTACGCCGGTGGACGCACGTCGTGTGTCTGTGGCTCGCGTGGCTGTACATACCTGTGAATAGTGTATTTTAAGCCCTAGTTTTAACGAAATGACCGTGTGAGGAAGAAGGCAGGAGAGATCTGCGAGACGGAGCACAACGTGAGTGTGATACCGAGAGACAGGAGAAAAAAGAGAGAAAAGAGAGAGAAAGAGGGAGGCGCAGGCGGAGAGAGAAAGACGGTTGGTCGCAAAACGGCGTCGAGAAGCGTCCATCAAGGGGCGAGGTAACGAGATCTCGAGCTCGCCACGCGACCTGCGAATCCCCGTTAGTAGCGAAATCTTAAGTTTTACGAATTTTGTTCCTCTTCTCTCTCTCTCTCTCCTCCCTTTATTTCGCTCGCTCGCTTGTTCCGTCCTTTTCTCGTACACGATCTTGCCTTTCTTTCTCTCGCTCCCTCTCTCCTTTTTTGTCCGACATGCACACGCAGTTCTCGCTTGTTTCATCTTTCCTTCCTTTCTCGGTCTTTTTCGCGAGCGTATCCGCCGTGGTTGGCCGTCGGTTACTCGTTCGGTCGGTCAGTTCGTGCGTGCGTTCGCCAGGTCCGCGTTCTCTCGTGCCGTCGCTTCAGCCAAGGATCTCGCTCGGACGAACGGGCGAATGTGTGCGAGCGAGTGAACGAGCGATCCCGCGGTCATCGTGCGTGCCCGCCGTTCACGACGGTTTCCTTTGTGTTCTCTCTCTCTCTCTTTTTCCCCCTCTCTCCGTCTCTTTCCCTCGCTTTTCTCTCTCTCTCTCTCTCTCTCTCTCTCCCCCCCCTCCCTCTTCCCCTCCCTCCGTATCCGGCGCCCACCAGGCACACACAGTGTTGTCAAAAATCCGGCAGCAGCGCGCCGGAGCTGCACGCAGCTGCCATTGCTGTAACTGTCTGGTTTTCGCTCGCAGCTCGGTAAATACGCTCCTCCAGTCTCTCTCGGGCTGATATCGGTGCGCCGCTCGTCATCATCGCCGTCATCGTCGTCGCCACCGCTATCGTCGACACCGCTATCGTCGCCGCTGTCGCGACCGCAACGGCAGTCCCGACCGCAGCCGTCTCGTCGTCACCGTCATCGTCGTCGCTGCCGTCGTCGTCGTCATCGTCGTTGTCGCCAACATCATTGTCTTGCTCGTCGTCCACGTCCTCGTCGTCGTCGAAATAGTCGGTGAGAATGTGCCGCCGTTAACAACCGCGCGCTTGCGGAACATGGTCGCGCAACGGCCGTAGCGAGCGGTACCCTCCACGGCACGGCACCACGCCAGACGCCGCCGCCGCCGGCTCTCTCCGTGCGAGAACTAACCTACACGAGGCCGCGAGGGTGCATCCCCAGCACGTTCGGCCGTCCCGCGTTCGCCGTGCCCGGGGACAGCGGCGCGGCCTGACAGCACGAGGACATGAAGTGGCTCGGCGCGGGCAGCGGAGGCGCCGGGGGCGAACCGGCATCCTCCATGCAGCTGCATCACACCTCCGCCAACGGCCACATACCCACGGTATATACACGCACGTCCGCTTTTTTCTCTTTCCTTTTTTCTCTCTTTCTATCTACCTCATCGCCGTTCGCGATCGGCTACCTCGAGATCGGGGAACGCGCCGACCGCGAATCGACGAGCGTGACTACGACAATTGCGGCGCACGAGATCGACCGCCATAACCTCGACGGGCAACCGTGCTGAGAATATGAACGCGTTTGCAAATGTCAGCATGAGTGTTAAAGTGTCGATGGAAACGTTGATTCGGTCCTGTATGCTTGCGGGAGAGAAATGTGCCGAGTGGCTCGAGTACTTAGTGATATCCTGTGAAAACGATACATCTAATACCTTTTTCCAAACTAGAGATACTAGAGGCAGGATCAGGATTGAAAAAAAAAAAAAAAAAAAAAAAACTGTCGTTTGTTTTAATATATGTCCGGTTATTAATAGCTTTCCAGTTGTAAGCGATTGAAAAATAGAGGAATTTGATCGATGAATTAAATAAACTAATTTGGCTACGTAAGATAAAGGTGCAAGTATGAAGATAACTGGAATTGCAGTGATGTTTGATGTGGTTTTGATTTGAATTTATTGCATTTTAATTTAACACTTGATATTATATATAAAAATTAACAAGTTACGTGTAAAAACACAAGTGTAACCAAATTTTGCTGAGACAAATATTAAGATTATAGCCATGGAAAAGTGTTATTATATTTTTAAGTGATTTGTGTTTTATAAATATGCCGTGACATTACTAATCATTGATGTATATGGGGTTATTAGGATACAGAACAGTGTGGGCAAGTTATGGCTGGTGGCGATAATATGCGAATTCAACCTGGTCAAACACATCAGATGGGAGTGAGTAGAACTCAAGACGATGCTATGGTTGGTTATGTGTTTCAACGACCTACAGAGCCAGAATTTAACACCCAATCTTCGACTTTCCAAACAAAGCAAGCTCCGAGAGCTTGGGCATTAGCGGATGACGTTATTGTCGATAATGTATGTATGACAAAGTGCATGCTGATTCATTAAATAATCTATACATTGATATTTTTTATTATAGTTTCAAAATCTAAATACATATTTGTTTGTTTCATTGCATCAGTTTTGAATAATTCAAAACTTTCAAACTAGTTTCATTACAAGTGCAATTTTTTGAGAAGAGGTTGTAAGCCACTTGTTCAGTCCCTATTCCAAAGAAGCTTATTTCTAAAATTATTTATTATTGTTATTATTTAGAAGCTTTTTCCTCCAAGAGAATGCAGTACTGTGATTTGTTTATTTCTAGTTATTTTGGGTTTAAAAATTCAGATTGCGCAGAATTTATTTCTATCAAAGCAGTATATTTTTGGGATTTGGGTCATCCTGAAATTTCTCAAAATTCTTAGCGTCATATATTTAGGATGACCAGTTTATATTCTACTTTGTTACAAATAAAGCCTACAAGACATGAAAGCTTAATCCTAATATACGGAGTGGCAAGTCTGGGAATCAAACCTGGATCTTTTGCTTGACAGGCAACTAATCTGGCACTGAGCTATTCAGTACCCCAAATATGTATCTGTTTTGTTTTAAATTTACATACATATATATTTTATTAACGATTTACGATTTGATTGTAATTTATACTTTTATGCATGTCTGATGCTTTTCTATAATAATAGAAAAATAGAAAAAGAAATTTGGTTAACATTATGATTAATGTAGTGATAATTCAAGCAATTATACAATCGAGATAATTTATTTTACAGAATCAAGAAAAGTGGAAATATTCTATGACTAAACTTGGTGTACCTCAACAAAGTCAATCTCAGCAACTAGGATTAACTATGAACAATGTACATTTGAGTAATGTACCGTACGAGATACATCCTATGCAGTTAAAAGTAAGTAATAAATCTCAACAATTGTATTTCACACGCAAGATTGCAGAATTATTTTACACTATCATAAATAATTTTCTACACACGTACAAATTTTATGTATATCTTTTACGGTTGTCTCGTAGAGCGGTGCACCTGGCGCGGAACATTTGGTTTATCTGAACAATCAGATGACTGCTCAACAACAGGTTCAACAACAGGTTCAACAACAGGTCGCTCTCTTTCATCACCAACAGCAGCAGCAGCAACAACAACAATTTAGAAACGGACAGGTAAGTTTTTCCATATGAAAAAATTGCATTAATAGTTATTGGTTTTTACATAAAATGTGTCTCATGGGATAAGGAACAATACAATAGCCAATCAACTTCTTGCTTTATGAGAAATAATAGATACAATTTAAATTTTATAAATAGACAATTAAAAGAGTATTAAGAAAGCTTCTTAGTACTATTATTAACGTATAACACACAATATTCATCATGAATAATCTGTGTGGTTAATACGAAATTATAGCATCTTCCGTTTTACTTATAAAAATCTTATACATAATTTAAATACGCTCTTTGCTATATTTTTCAATTGAAGGATTTAACAATGATTTAACAATTTCATGTTTTTGCACAATTAACAATGGATCTTATACAATGGACCTAAGTAATGTAGATCTTTGCTAAAACTATGTCAGGGTTTAAACTCTGGTAGACTATGAGTGAATTTTTGTTTTATCATTTTTAGTAATCTTTGTTGCGCGTATTTTAAGGAAATTTATAGTGAAAGTGGGATATATGTAGAAAAATATTACGATAATTTTTATTTTACCACACTCATCATGTCACAAATAATTAATGTCAAGTATAGCATTTTGTTATCAATGTGTTGACGTGTGGATTGACGAGTTTCAATATCAAGTTTCAAAATAAAATATAATATAGCAGTTACAATCTCTCATCAAATATATAATTACACAATTTTAAATTTATTATATTGTAGCGAGTATAATAGTGTGTGATTTGTCTCTGTCAACGGAATTAATAGAACTTCAATCAGGGATTTAATTCAGCATTATTATTCGAAATATTTATTAAAAATTTGAAAGAAGTTGAATTGTTTATTTGGCAATTTTGTTAGGTGAATTTGTTACTCGATTTTACTCAATCATGTTCAGAGCAGCGATCATGTAACTTTTCCCTTAGGGCAGAAACGTGAAAAGTGAAAAGTTACACGTGTACTCGTGATCGTTTAACTCGACGAAACGTGGAAACGTGAAACTTTTTCGCCATCAAACTTGTTGGCGGAAAAGTGAAAATCTAGTGACTAAAATCTGAAATATAAATATGTTATAACACTACGTGTTGAGATGCAAGAAACGTTATGTTCCTAAAATTATGGTGATGTTTTGAAGATTAGATATTCTATAGACGATAGACATTTATTTCGCCGATATCACACTTGACCATTACGGTTAGTGATTTGTACTTTTCTCGCACAAAGTTACGTGATCGCGTGAATAATGAAAATGTTCACACGGAATGGATAGAGCGGAAAGTGAAAAATGAAAAGTTTTACGTGAAATTACGTTATCGATGCCCAGAGACATTTAATATTGAAACGAGTATGTTAAGGGTTAATCGGGTTAACTAATGTCTATCGAGTGTAGCTACGATATCGTAGCATTTTTCTTAATAACTAAACGAACATTACTAAATAAAAAAATAATAATAAATTTCGATTGTCACTATAAAATCATTGAAAATGATGACCAGTTGAAAATATTGCGCTACTGCACTTACCTTGGTATCTCAAAGGTGATCGACCTTACGATGGTCTGATGAATTACTTACAATTGAGATAATTATCTTTATGATACAGTATCAGATCTCGACAGCAATATTGATTTCAGATCTAAATGCGTTTACATGCGTCTTTTCCGTTCAGTAATACGAGGAAAGCAAATCACTTGACATAGGAATAAACCCTTCGTCGTTTTCGATATTTCGTCTCATATTTTATTTGTCATATCGAATTATATTTTTCGCCCCGTGTATGAAATATAAATTCACAGCGAGAATAACATCATCGTCGTATGTGTGAGAAATTATACACAGTCTGGAATGGGAGATGGCAGACTTTCCCTTCTCCCATGTCCCTACAAATCTACATGATTGAATTTAACGTAGTTTAATAGGGTAATAAGGTAAATCGTTGATGTATTTATATAGAATTTATATTGGTAACAATTGATACTTTAATAATGAAACATAAAAGTGGCATTGATTAATAACGTACAACTTTTTATTTAGATTAATAATATATATTTTTGGAAAACACTGTCACTCGGACAAATTCAGCTTTTTATTTTTAATCCAAATTAGAATAATCTGTACGCATATTACTTATATGCGATAGAAATTAATTGAAATATATTTAAATATTAATGATATATTACTGTGTATTATAATAATTGAAATAGCTACTGTGCACTATTTAATACATAAATATGTTTACGTATTAATTGTTCATCAGCGGTTTATCCTTTATTACTCTATTCCATAATTTGCTATGAAAAGTGGTTTAACACAAAAGAGAAAGAGACTGAAATTTTTAAAATGTCTTTCGAACTACGCATTTATATCTCCAAACTATAAATATTACTCCCGATTTATTTATGGAGTGTAAAAACGTACGGAGCAATTCTCACTTTTATTCTTTTTATCCGCTGTCTTTCTCGAATACAAAATAAACTTACAAGGCATATAAAAAAAGTCGTTTTGAACATTAATTTTTGTGTTTTTTTTTAACACACAATTCTTTCTGATCGGGGTCACGATTTTGATCTTGGATTTGTAACGCCGGACGTGAGACGGATCACGTACATTTTGACGATTAATCGTACGGCAATGGGCATCTTTCGTATCTCGCGTTTTTTCTCTTTTAACAAAGGAAGGCTCAGAACTGAATTCCGCCGATTTTGATGAAACTTGCCAGGATTACGGAGAAAGTTCCCCCGAATGTAATGGTACCCTTATTTGAGTGCGGAACGGTCAATCGTTTCCGAGATATTTTATTAATAAATTTAGTGGCGTCTTTAGAGTAGAGTTTATTAGGACACTCATATACGAGTATTTGTGACGTAGTGTATGGTGTAGGATATGGTAACTGTCTCATAATTTGTAGACTTGAGTTCGAATCCCCCAATCAATCAATTCTTTTTTTATATAATAATGTTTTATGATAACCGCTGCATTCTACCGTATTTATATGGCGGATTTCGCGATATGTGGCAAGAATAAGAGTCAGAGAGTGAGGTTCCGTCCGCGCACAGAACGGAGCGCACGCTTCCACGCTTGCTGGGTGAGAGACACGACGACTACAACGAGACGGCGAGACGGCGGTGCGTCCGGCGGATTGGCGGCGCGGCCGCCAGGAGCGCTCCGCTCGGGAGCGTCGTTCTTTGTTTCGGTTTCGGAGCGCAGTCTCCGTCCGACGAAGCGCAGAGAGCTCGACTGACGAAAATTCGCGGCGCGCGGCAACGAGAGAGCGAGGTGAGCGAGCGAGAGGGACGAAACCGAGACATCGAGACTTGGAGAAAGAGCTCGCCCTGGGTGGACGGCACGGCGCGGCGCGTTCCGCGCCCGGAAAGGAATGCTCTCGAACGGACGACGCGCGAGGACCGCATTGCCGCGAGAACAATCGAATCGCTTCGACTCGCTCCCTCTGTAAATAAGCGGCGCACGGCCGCGGGCCGAGTATTCGCGAGTGAGTGTGCAAAGTGTGCGAGAGAGGAGAAAGGAGAGGGGAAATAGGAGCGAGAGAAGAGAAACGCCAAGTAGGCGTCACGGGAGTGAAGAAGAGAGAAGAACAGGTGGAGGAGGAAGAAGTGTCGGAAGTGTCCAAGTGACAGCGGGAGTCTCGCTCGTCTCGCTTCCTTCCGTCTCTCTCTTTCTCTCTCCTTGCGTCCGCCAGCCGCCCCGAGAGGTGCGTACGCGAGGTGGTGATACCGTGACACACACACATACTCTCTCTCTCTCTCTCTCTCTCTCTCTCTCTCTCTCTCTCTCTCTCTCTCTCTCTCTCTCTCTCTCTCCTCGGTGTCGCGCGCGCGTTTGCGCCGCGATTCGCATTGTTTGGCCGGCGGTGCGCCGTACAACGTTGCTCGCGCTCCGGTCCGCTGCGCGACAGGGAAAGAAGGAAAGAGAGAGAGAGAGAGCGAGAGAGAGAGAGAGAGTGAGAGAGAGAGAGAGGGAGGAAGGAAGGGAGAAAGGAAAAAGATCGCCGTCGACGACGATCGCGCCGTCGTGGGAGCGAGCGAGCGCGTGGAGGATCGAAGAGACCAGACGAAAACGCGAGACGGCGGCGCTCCACGGGGTGGGGTAGCTGTGCTGCCGCCGACGTCCTTGTATCTGTACGCTCCGTTCGTCCGTGTGGTCGCCGTCGTCGATCGCCGCCACCGCCGCAGCCTCCTCCGCCTCCGCCTCCTTCGGCGTTGAGCGCGCCGCGACGGGGGTTGCCGACACCGACACCGCCACCGCCACCACCACCACCACCACCGCCGCCGCCGTCGCCGCCACCGCCGCCGCCGCCGCCGCCGCCGCCACCGCCGCCACCGCCGCCACCGCTGTCGTATCACCATCGATTGCCGGCCACCGATCCGCCGGGCACAACAGTAGTGCGCGTGTAGTGACGACGACGACGTGGAGTAGTAGCAGGGGAAGGAGGGGGAGGGGAAAAAAGTGCCGCCGTGTGTTGTCCGCCGTGAGTTTTCCGTGTTACACGTCGCCGTCAGTGTCCTACCACGGGGTTAACGGTGAATTTCTCGGAGGTGACGCACCGCGCCGACGACGCCGCCGCTGCCACCACCGCCGCTGCCGTCGTCGCCGCCGCCACCACCATCACCACCACGACCTTGGAGACAGTGGAGAGTTTCGGAATCGGTTACGGTCAGGGAGCGGGCGAGAGCACAGGCAACTGGATGAAACCGCCGGGGAATCTGTTTCTCTACCCCACGCTAGACATGAAGGATCTCACGGGATCCGTGGAGGACATGGTATTGTCATCATTATTATCGTGTCATTCTTTTTATTTCGTCGTTATCGTCGCGCCGGACAACGTGCGCGACTCTCGACGTTGTGCGGCACTTCGAAACCGCGCCCGCCTCGTCGCGACGCGCCAGGCCGCTCCGCGCCGTGGCGTCGTGTCGCCTGGCCAGGCTTGGTCTAGCCTAGCCCTAGCTTGGTTTAGCTTAACCCAGCCTAACTTAGCTTAGCTTAGCCTAGCCTAGCCTAGCCTAGCCTAGCCTAGCCTGGCTTGCCTGCCCGCCCCGTGTCTCGTTGCCTCTCTAGCCGACGGGAATGTTATAGGTTATGTTCATTGGTCAACGAACGCGACGTACTCGGCGTACTCTGTGCGCGTCCGCGTAGATCCGTTCCTCTCGCCCGCATCTTCTTTGTTCCCGATTCTTTCGTTATTTTTTTCCACCGACGATTCGACACGTACGCTTACCTCGTCCCGAGAGACCTAGTGCGTAATGCTGCGTGTTTATGTTCCCGCGATCTCTTGATTGCTCGATTGACAAAAGTGCTGCTTTGCGATCGATTAGATGCGGATTCAGGTACGAGAGATCTGGTCTTCTCGATTTGGTATTCTCATATCGGTATTCTCATATTTGCACTTGGAATAGAGCGTATGTGACGTTTGGATATAAAAAAAAAAAAAAAAAAAAAAAAAAAAAATGTAGCTCAACCTGAATCTATAATGAATAAACCAGAGGTAATATTTTTCTTCGCCAGTAATAATTAGCAAAGGAAAATGTTTAATTCCTAACTGACCTAACTGACCGTTTATTAATCTATTTAAATACGAATTAAATCACGTTTTTTTAACTTAAATGCAAAATTTTATTTTATGTGACTCGTTGTAACCGCTTGTAGAAGCGTTTACTTTCGTTTCCATTCCGGAGGTTGCAGAAAAATTCTAAAATTTTTCATTGACTGGAGAATGAGAAGGGAACTTAAGTACACATTATTGATATATCAGAAAATGTGTGAGAAAATGTAGCTTGGAAGAGCTTTTTTTACGTTTACATTACGTGTATAATTTATCGTATATTGAAGTTGATTAGATTCCGGAAATAAAAGTTAAAAATGTAGAAAAATCTACGAATAGTAAGTATGAAAAAATAAAAAGACACGAATTGCAAATTATGATTAGGTATGCGTTTGTAATTAATTATTGATAGTATATTAATTTATTGATATTGTTATTGAAAATGTTGATAACAATTATATGTTATTACATTGATGATATTAATGTTTATTATTATTGATTGTTGCTATGTAATAGCTAACATCAGCTAATCAGCTTCCTATAGTATAACACGATATTTAGTAATAATTAAGTGGAGTAGTTTAGAATTAAAGTACGAAAATAGTTCAAAAGCAAATATAGAACAATAGATTAACAGCGCAATGTGTTGAAAATACCAAGATCTCAATATTTGGACAAGAGAATTAAGAATATATATAGGGATTTGGCTATATATTTTAGATATATAGAAACATAGATTCCGTCTAAAAATTTGCAATTACAAACATTGGTCAGAACTGTTTCTGAGAGTTACTTCATTACCAATGTCCTCGTACTCCATTAACCTTGTATTTTACTAGCTGAATAGCTAGTGATAGTGTTACCTAATAGTATTACCTTGTAACGACGAAGGTCATTAGAAAGCTAAGCACGTGTTTATAATTTATTTGTATTTTTCTTTTCTTCTTTTTTTCTCTTGCTTTTCGTAATTGTTTCGAAACTACTTCTTTCGTTGCTATCTCTATAGCACAAGTATTCTACTTCTCTTACTTCACGTATATTCATAATCATAATTAATCTACAACTCGTGTGTAAATGTTTCACGAAAATCATTTGAAAACAGAATATTGATTATGTAAAAGAATTAAACATTCATTTCTATTCTAAAAAAACTGAAGATAAAATAAACCGAGTTATTCATAAAGTAACATTTTTTGCATAAAATTCTTGGAGAAGAAAACATTTTTCTACCTGAACGCTGCGCTCTTGGCTGCGTTGATTTACAGATTCTTGAATAAAGAGTGATAGAATGCCGGTAAATATCCGTAAAAATAGATTCCTTAAAATATCATTTTTCTAATATCTTTCTTTGAAACTTTCTATTGGATGTAGTTATGCAGTAAGGAACCAAGCGCTATTGTCGTGATTTTTAATTCTGTGTTGCAAAGTGATTATGAAGATGAAGGCCTATAGTCGATTTTCTAAAAACGCATATAACTTATGGAAATGTATTTGAGGAAGATTATAGTTCGGTATATTTGAGATAACATTGGCGCAGAATTTTATTTATAATGATCGAGTGGATAAGTAAGGTTTCGGAATTGGTTCCGCATTGCAGAACTGCGTCCAATTATCGAATGAATATATGTCCGTTTACATCTTCGTACACGAAATTTAGCTAATAAAGTGATTTTTATACATTTATATGTATTTCAGAGAATGAAAAATGCTGCGAGATATTTCACAAGGGATCGTTTTTAATAGTTTTCGGATTTTTTCGGGATTAAAAGCTGATCATGATCACGTATTTCGAAATATGGGGAGTATGTAAAGAGAAATGAGACACAATCAAATCCAAGCAGAATTGAATATATTGCGCTGGTTGCGAAAGTCGATACGAGTGGCAATCATCGACTGGCGTAGATATCGATTTGCGTGATCTACTTAATCTTTCGTGTTATTCTCGAGACGTAGTCCGATTTCGCTTGCCCTGGTCATTTACGGGGTAAATTATCAGAAATGGGACACTCAAGTATTTATATATTTTTTTTCTTGAATTTCACAAGATATGAGAAAGCATGTAGGAAAAACAATTTAAATAATTTCAAAGAACGAACGGGAGATGAGCTTAATCTTTTTTCTTTCACGTTTGTTTTTCTCGAATAATCGAGATTAATAATATCTCCATTTTTAACGCACTTCTATTTAAGTACTTTTATTTCTTTCAGCTAATACAAACCATATATTAAATTGTGTTACAATGTATTAAGTGCGATTAACATCGAGTATCCTCCACCTGCATCCTAGATTGAATAGTTAAATTCTGATCTCTATCGGAGAACAAAGGAAATAGGCGCGTACACGGATGAGTTCGAAATGAGGTAAAAGTTACAGCGAGACATGGATGACACTTGTATTCCGAGACGAACTTTCTTTCTGACGTAGTTCTTGTTACTGACGGAGATTGGTTACGACGTCAGGATGGTTGTTACTGACAGTTACGTAGTCAGCTGTTACGTCGCGTGAAAAAGAGAAATTTACGACTGATAAGCATTACCCAAGATCAGTATTACTCTGCGATAACGTTGTTTCATAATCATTTCCTCGTTTTATCTGGGATAGTAGACCGAGAGGAATCTGAGTCATCGAGACTTGACGCGGATATATGTATATTTCGGGCGGGTAGTTATGATTAAAACTGCATGCGGAATGTAAGGCGGCACGCTAACAATAAGTTTATTAATTCCAGTATTGAGTTGACGAAGTTTGTCACAGGTGTAATCCCACGTCTGCACACGGAGATAATTTTTTGTTATATTTTACCCTTAAATTCACTACAAACTTGGGACAACTTGGCAACCAAGGAATTTTTGAAATATACAAAAGACATTTTACAAACGACGTGATAAAAATTACCAAGCAGATTGGTAAATAAAAAATTATTGAAATTTCCTAGATATATTTTAGTAAAATTAATCAAACATATTTTATATTTTAATGTAATAGATATTAATATTTTTTATTATGGTAGATATTAATCAGAATAGCTCGCATAAAATTTTTGGTGGTACATGTTGTCCCACAACTATCATGATTTTAAGGTAAATTTTAAGAGAAAATTCTCTTCGTGCACCTGTGATCTTTTCAAACGCTTCGGATTTTAATCTTATTATTTTGAAACAACACGGAAACAACAGCAAAAGTTTCAACAATTGCAAATGGAAATGCTAATATATAGCTTTATAAGCGATTGCACAAATAAAGGGAATCAAATCTCACAGATTTATGTAAACACATAATCTTATTCTTCATTTATTTTTACGTGACTTCTAAGAGTTTCATCTAACAATAAGTGAACAAGAAAAAAATTTTTAATGAATTCGATTTTTGCTGCAGAAATGTGTCTGTCGAACGTTTTGTTTTTGCTTCGAAAGAGAAACGAATTATTTTTACGCGTCGTTTCTCGTGTTTGAAATTATGCTTCAGTTTCTCAAATTCCAAATTTTCGTGAAAATTTATGGTACATCCGAGGGTGCTTCCGTGTGTGCTTCATGCGAAAAGGTTCGTTTATCGCGGAATAGACGCGTGTCACTGAACTTCATGCGTAACAGTATCGGTAATCGATAGTTGGTTGTGCCGAGTTGGAGTCTCGAAGTTCGGCGGCGAGAGAGACGAGTCGCGTGCTCATTATCAGCGCGAATTCAATGCACATGGGGCCCTTTACTGACCGATGTACGTAGAGAGCATTCGGTGTTCCTTATCTACGCTCAAATTCTGCCGCGTCCGGTGCATTCCCCCTTTTCACATTTCACTGCAGCGATCGAATTACACGAGCTTACCTATTCTTATCGTAGACATTTATTTCTAGGACATGAAACTTGCTGTTATTTTTATACAGTTTTTAGTAGCGCAATTTCAAGTCCTAAATTCCTCTATCACTGTCTTTCTTTCTATTAATTGTTGACTATTTTTAGCATAATCGAACTCAGTGTAATTAGTATCAGGGAGACAACAGTAAAATTAAATATTAATCTTAAAAATTATAATAATGTTAAAGACTTTTTTCGTAGACGACTTTGTTTCATCTGATAAACATGTTTCTTGGCTTCGAAGAGAGACCCGCCACGACTGAAAATTTATTAGCTTCAGTTTTCTTGTAAAAGTAATATAAATACCGACGTTTTAATCCTGGAAAATAATAGGGATTGATCAATAACTTTACCAGAGAAAAGTAATATTTTTTTAGTTATTTTATTTACAGAATGTTAGAAATTAAATATTATGATTTTCTAACAAGTCACATTTAAGATAAGGACACGTAATATAAATACATTGTGTGTATTTCTTTTTAATAGAACGTGTAATGCTAATATAGGCGGTATAACATTAATTAAAACACAACTTTGTTTTATGAGAGAAATTTCGTGGGCTTTGTGATAACAATCGCGACACGATAACACTTTGCGCGGTGACAGATATACGCGTATCTCTCGCGATAAACGTCGACCCGTGCGTGCGTATTGACCCATAGAGCGCGGGACTCATCTTCTCTCGTCGTGCGACGGATTCTCCGCGAGTAGACTAGAGGACAGTGGCCGTGACCCGTGGCCGAGGGTACCGGGGAGGAGGGGTCGGTGGCCCCGTGGCAATTTAACGACGTCCACGCCGCGCCGCATCGTCGAGGAAAACGTGGGAGTGCGGCGGAGATCCGAAGGGGGAACCGGGGCGAGCGAGGACGGTCGGTGTGAGCTGTGGTGGGACGAACCGGCGCGGCGCGAGTCCCGTCTGGTCGTTGGCTGGCTAGAGAGAGGATTGAGCTGGCACTCTAGTACGCGGATATCTAGCATTCTTCCGCGCGTCATTCCGAAAGTTTTCGTCGAAAGATTAGAGTCGAGCTCTGCCACATTGCGCGTTAAAATAAATTAAGAGGAGACATCAATGAAAATTTCGTCGGAAATCGTGGAGTTGTCGAGTTCCTAACTCTTACACAACGATGACAATCTCTCGCGCTTCGTATCTGACATCTTCTTTTCTCGAATGATTATTTGTAGCACTATACAAAAAAATCTGATTCGTTCATTTTCTACCAGAAAATACTGGTTGAATCTACCAGAATCTGGTTGAATTAATAGGAATTCTGGTTGCATAACTAGAATTCTGGTTGTATTAATTGGAATTTCTGGTTACACATTAATTGGAAGAATCTGGTTTGTTCATTTTCCACCGGACGTCCAATTAATTCAACCAGATTTTTTTTCAGTGTATGCAGGATAATTTTTAAGAAAAATAGAACTCGGGATTTTAGAACTTTAAGAGGCGCGAAATACTCGTAAACTGAATAAAAAATTGGAGTCTAGAAATCGATCGATTGGAAATTGGAGAAATAGATTGAGTCCAAAATTCCAGTGTCGATCGTTTACTTGTATTTGTCTTATTCTTCTAAAAGTATATAACAAGAACTATAAGTTCAAAATAATTATATGTATACATATATACATATATGTATATGTATGCATATATTCACACACAAGAGAATGTACTTTACTTCGATTATATTATTAAAAGTAGAATACTTAGGGTCGATAATAAAAGCTGATATTTTACGATCAGTTTTCTACAAAAGTACTTATCGACAGGGGAGTGATCAAGATCGATCACGATGCGATTCATGTAATTTGAGAACGACACATTCGCTGTTCGTTAAAGCTCCCTCGATGCCTGCATGGACGTCCACGTGTCTGTAATAACGCTATCTCTCTTTCCTCCATACGAGTTGATCTCGTGGTTCCTCTCCGCTTAATATACGGATTGTTCTAGCGAGATCACTTCGAATGGGACGACCAACCCTTGTCCATTTGTTGCACAATAAAGCAAGCAATGTGACACGAAAGGTTGACCATTGTCATATCTGTAAAGTAAAAATAATATGTTTAGAATTTCGAAATAATAGATAGAATTGTGTGCGTCTTTCCTAAGTTCTGGAATTTACGATGAAAAAGAATTCTGACGGTTAGATAAATAAAATACAGATCCGAAGATTATTAGGATCTCTAAATACCTATCTAAACCTAAACGAAACTTCGTGATAACTTCTTTATTTCTATCGGTTTGAATTCTTTTCGATAGAACTGAGGCTATCCAGCGCTATCTAAAACTTAAAAAGGTATTAGGATTAATTATAATTGAAATAAATAAATGAAGATTGATTCTTGTATAATAAAAACATAAAGTTAGTGCCTCATATCTTAAATGTTTTTTTAAAGGTGTCAACGATTCTCTAGAATTCTTTCGGAAAGAACCAAAACTTTGTAATCAATTGTATAAAAATCAGTTGTATAAGTCTCGATTGTATAAAAATGCTAAAATGGGATGCTAACTTTACAAAGAGCTGCCATTGACGCGGCCAGCTTTCTTTATTGTTTTTTTTCCTTTACCCTTTTCTGGATCAAAATCATGGCGGGTTAAGCTTTGTGTTCACGATACTAGAAATCGCTCAGAGATCTCGGACGGAAAAGGAATTAACCAATCGCATTGGTCAATTGCAGAATTGTTTAAGGATGTTCTGGCTATACAATCTCTGCTAAAAGTTTGCTTTCAATAAAAAATTACTAAAATGAAGACTACATGTATGTCAAACAACTCAAAATTTTTTATATGTTTTACCGTTAACAGTTTGAGTATGGTTTTTTGTCATTTAAATAATTAATATTGTTTAAACAATCAAATATAAAAAAATTTTAGCAAAAGGTTTTGAAACTTAAAATACAATATCAATGATGTTATGTTTTATATACATATAAAAAAAGTTTTAGAAATATCACTGTTTTTATTTATATTTACCGCAAAAATGTTGATTCTTCATAAGAGATAATGTTAATTTCATCAACTTTAAACTTAAATAACTTTTAAATTGTTCAGTAAATCACTTACAGAGTATTTTTAATTTAATTTAAAAGAAACATCTAAAAATTTTAGCCATTTCTGAATATATTTGAAATACCTCCAATACATTTTTAAAATCGTTATAACTCAGTAACCGTTTAGTGAATCTGTTTCAACTTTTTTGCAGCACATTAGGAAGACTAAAAGAACAATCTCACAAATCTTTATCGACTTCTCTACGACTGTTATTCTCTACGACTGTCATTCAACAGATGGAGTAGACAGTGAAGGAAAAGGAAGAGAGGAAAAAGGGAAAGTGAGGCTGCATACCTTGCTCTTCATTTAAATCAGTTTTAAGCGATCCATAAATCACAAGAATTAAGTCACGTTTTCTTGTCACATCCGGACTTTGAGGTGGAATAACTGATGTCAACTCTTCACGAATGACCTTGTTAGATTTCCACGATTGTCACTTGTTCTGTGTTTCGTCCAATTCTCGGAATCTCTTCTAACTTTTGAAAAGTAAAAAGATTCCCTCTGGATCTTTTCCAAATTATATTACATGTTTTATGAGGTATTACAACTATTTTTTCGCTTCTTCTTCCACACACACGCTATTATTTTCACTTTATTTTTAATCTGAGATATTGTAAGAAATTTAAGACTGCTTTTCCTCAGCAGAATAGGTATCGCCGGAAAACATAAAATTGGAGATATTTTCAAACTAGAATTTAGAGTGATCTTTACCTGAAATTTTTGATTAATATAAAGCAAAATGTTTCTATTTATTGCACTTCTTTTAGATTCGCGTATATTAACTTTTAGTTTTCTCTATTTTTGATCTTACAATCATCGAGTCTTATCTTTCTTTTATTAAGAGATATCATTTTGAGAGGCGCAAATTGCTCTGCGCAAAACGGGCTTTACCCTCGTTTATTTTACTCTTTACCTCTTTACCCTATCTCTTCTTTTCTCTTTTCGTCTCCCTCTCCCTCTCGTTTGGTGCCATGCATTTCTCTTCCTGGCTTCCCTTTCTCTCTCCATTCGCGCTTAACGTACAAAAGCGTCTCTAGCGACCGACGACGCGGTCGATACTCACGGCGTATCGCCCCTGGCTGACCGAGCATCACCCTTACCCTTACCCTTACCTTTCCGAACCTTTAGACAGATCCACCACTTCGTTCTTCGCATCACTTCGCCATAACACTTCCGCTCGCACGCGAGGCAGCGATATAGCGACGTACCCAGCTGGTACCTTTCGATGGTTGTTATTCTTCTGGAAAAAACTTGAGAAATTTTCCTTTTGTCAGAAAAAGAAATATGTATAATATTAAATATGTAAATTAAGGAGATTAAGGGAAATTTCATAAATCATAGGAGCTTGTTTGATTTTCGAATTAACTCCTTGTGTAATGATGAGGATTACATATTTACGATAGTAATTTTTCGGGACCTACATTTGCCTTTACTTTTATTTGAGAGATGATGATAAAAGTTATTGACTATCGACGAACTGTTTTAACTGATTGATATGCGTTAAATTCGGACTTATGTAAGCTAATTTATAATTCATTAACGTTATGCGCTGAGATTGATCCACAGAAAGGATCGAAACGTACGCTAATATTGTTTTATTTGTCTAAATTATAATAAATTATACAGCCTAATTACCGCACCTGGCTCTTATTGCCAAAGGACCTCGCCATATCCTTATGAAAATTTAGTTTCGATGAAATTAGCTGAAAACTTTGGAAATGAATAATTTATGTGATGCTGATCAAAAGTCACAATGGGCAAGATTCACAATAATCAATCGTTTAGACGCTATCAACGTTTAAAAGTCAAAATAAGGCGTTATGTTAGTACTATTGTGTGGGACGTTGTGTTTAGTACTATTGCGTGGGACAGTGGATTGCAATGTACTGTTTTACAGAATCACGATAACTTATTCTTTTTGTTAATATAAAAATACTTATTTATGTGAAGAAAATATGTATACATGCATGTGTATATATATATATATGTATGAATTATAACATAATTCTTATAACATAATTCTTATAACATAATTCACTTACATGTATATACATGCATGTACATATTTTTTCACATAAATACATATTTTTGTATTAACAAAAAGAATAAGTTGTGTGATTCTGTAGTATAATACATTGTAATCCATTGTCCCACAATAGTTCTGACATAACGCCTTATATTTTGATTTTTGAACACTGATAGCATCTAAACGGTCGATTATTGTGAATCTTGCCCATTCTAACTTTTGATCGGCATCATATATATTATTTATTTCCAAAGTTTCAGCCAATTTCAAAGAAATCCACTCCCCACAATAGTATTGGACCAACATCTTATTTTGACTTTTAAACGCTGATAGGATCTAAACAGTTGATTATTATAAATCTTGCCTATTGTGACTTTTGATCAGCATCACATAAACTACTTATTTCCAAAGTTTCAGTTAATTTCACCGAAACCCAATTCCGTGAGAATATAGCGGGTCTTTTGTTTATATTTTTTATTTTATTCAAGAGAGTCTTCATATATTTTTATTTATAATAATTTTTCGCTCTTTTCTTTTCTTTACGGAAGAAACATTTTCTAAGAGTTCGATTCAAAGAACCTCGCCCATTTTGGGTGCATTCCGTTTCACGCATAACGCATCATTTATTTTTGTTGTTCACCGAATGATAAACAAGGATAAATGATGCATTATGCGCATTATGCATGAAACGGAATGCATCCTTTATTAAGTGATTTTCGACCATGAACGCATACACTTGACTTCTATAGGTATGCATTTGTACACTGAAAAAAAAAAAAAAAAAAAAATACTTAGATCCAAGAAAATATTTTTTCACATAGTACCAATGGCCTTATTTACTTAATATAATCACATATTTATTTAGAATTAGATATCTTTACTTAAATTAAGTAAAAATATATTAAGTAAATGAGGCATTGGTATACTATGTGAAAAAATATTTTCTTGCATCTAAGTATTTTTTTTTTTAGTGTAGAGGAGGTTGGTAGAAATAATAATAACATATATAGTCTCAAGTTTCAAAAACGTGGGGAAAGATACTTTGGTGAGAAGTAATTTTCGCTAATTATGTAATATTAGCTAATTGGCACTAAAAACTTTGCACTATTTAACTTAAATATTATAATATTACTAATTTTATACAAAATAATGTATTTTATATCATCCAGACTTCCTTGCGCCCAGGGCATTTTCCCATGGTGACGGCGGTAACGAACATACTTATTAGTTTGTTCGGTTAAGTCAGGTCTGTGATTGACTGGTTTGCACTTTTCGGCCGAAAAACAAAAAAGCACTCAAACACAAGACTTAAATTGCCATCAGAGCATACCGGTCATAACTTTTCCCACCGTCCCAGAACCTTATTTTTTCAGTGATGTACACAACAATACCTATAAAATGACATATGATTCAATGTTGCGCGCTAATGGTCCATTTTGGGCGAGGTTTTTATACTTGAAGAAAACAAATATCTTGCTAAGTCTGAGACAATATTCCTGTCCGAAGAAAAACAAATATAATTAGGAACTCGCCTTATATCAAAAATTAAATTCATTCAGAAACGAAATGTGTGTCTTTTGTGAGAAGTGTAAAACTTTTATTGACATGTTACTTTTGTTTACCTATAGTATCAAGAGACACGGTAGTGTCTCGCGCCAGTATATACGCGAAGCAAGACCCCACCATGGATCTTTTACGCGACGCGACGAGTTGCAAGTACCCGAGATTTTGAGATCTCAATAACGAGTGAACGGATCAAGTTCTAAGTAGGCTTGATCGATAGTTTGGGGTCGATTTATATTATATATACAATATCATGATTATTTAAATGATAACACAGGCACACAAAAAAAAATAAGTGGTCTGTACCAAAGACTAGACCCATCATTTCTTATGTATTTTGACGTGATGAATCCAAATTTGGGGTCAAAATTGACCTCCACCACACAAATTTTTTTTAAATCGCGAAAAACCACCATTGAAAACGGAAAATCCCAATATAAGGTGGGTCAGTACCAAAGACTAGACCCATCATTTCTTATGTATTTTGACGCGCTGAATCCAAATCCGGGGTCAAAATTGACCCCCACCTTACCAATTTTTTTTAAATCGCGAAAAACCACCATTGAAAACGAAAAATCCCAGTATAAGGTGGGTCAGCGTTAGGTCTCTTTTAAGCATCCAACAAAAATCTGTCATCATATTAACATCCCATCTTCCTTGATACCGACGCTCCATTTCCTTCATATCTTGATGAAACCTTTCACCTTGTTCTTCGCTGTAATCTCCCAGGTTTTCGGGAAAGTAATCAAGATGAGAGTGTAGAAAATGCAATTTTAAGTTCATCAAGCAGCCCAAACGATTGTAATTTTCTAACATTTCCTCAACTATATTCTGGTAATCCTCACTTTTCTGATTCCCTATGAAATTCTGAGCTACTTTCTTGAAACTGAGCCATGCTGCTTTTTGATGCTCAGTCATTTTTGTGATAAATTTTTTATTTGTGATTAAAAAGAAAGTGGGGGGTGGTACAGTAATGCTGGCCCGAGATTCGGATTCAGGACATCAAAGTACATATAGATTGGGTCTTACAGTTGGTTGCCACATTTATACCTAACGCTGACCCACCTTATATTGGGATTTTCCGTTTTCAATGGTGGTTTTTCGCGATTTAAAAAAAATTGGTGTGGTGGGGGTCAATTTTGACCTTGGATTTGGATTCAGCACGTCAAAATACATAAGAAATGATGGGTCTAGTCTTTGGTACAGACCACTTATTTTTTTTTGTGTGCCTGTGTAATTTTCAAGAAATAAATAAATAAATTCGCCGAACTTTTTGAACGAATTTAGTAATCGCGTTTGTCAAGCGATCGCTAAGACTAGCTTAGATCAGCGAATTTGCCGCTGAATAGCATTACCCAATGACAAGGTCAAAAAGGAGATTCGCTTTCGAACTCGTTGGTACACGAGTCGCTATCACTCCTTTTCGACAGTCTTTTCTCTCGTGGGACATTTAACCAGTTTCCAAGTGTGTTTCGCAACACATTCAAATTTACTACGCCTATTGCCATTGATTCGTTGGAATAATCGTCGATTGTCGAGGAATTAATTACAAAATTTATTCGAATATTAGAAAGTCATGAAAATAGAAACTCCGGAATATTTTATTCAATGATGTTTTCATACAGCTCAAATTTTCATCTTTGATTGTGAGTGATAAAGTTATATGATATGTGAGAATTGGCTTAGAATCTTGGCCTGAAATTTTAAATTTATTGCAAATAGTTGTACATTAACAATATTATTATCGCTGCGGCGATATAATATAAACATTTTATATTTCATGTATTTTTAATCTATTTTTTTTTCAAGAAATATAAAAAAACTTAAATAGATAAAGAAGATTCTTCAATTTTACGTATGAAGTTTAATTAATTAATTACACATTATGGATTACGTTTTATTTAGATTGTACATTTCTTATATAATTGTCGAGTACGACAAATATGCAGATTTGATTTATAATGGAAAATGTAGACACCATTCTTATCTCTGCACTATTAAAGATTTTTACATTTGAGATTTTTACCTGTTTATACTAAATTTGGTTTTACTTTTAGTTAATTGCACGTATTTTCGTAGATCATACATACATATATATATATATATATATATATATATATATATATATAGTAATAGTTATAAAATATAAAACAATATGCATAATGTACTCGCACGCATACATAGTTATTACATTTATATTATAATTTTACAGTTAAAATGTATAAAAATATGTGCATGTGCATGTATTTTATAATTCCATAAAATTTGTATATGGATTTTATTCATATTTGTCGAATTTTTCTGTTTTATATGAGTGCGCATTTCAAATTCCGTTGTATCAAATAGTAAAACCTGTATTTTTTATCAAGCTTGCTGAATTTCATCACATAATCTGCATATTTTTTATTGTACCGTAATTAAATAAATTCTACAAAGCGTGTATGAAAATGAATAAATAAATAAATATATATATATATATATATATATATATATATATATATATATGCGTACTTTGTATATAAAATTCGAAATTATATATTAAAGTAAAAAATGTACAAATAAATGTGTAGATTTTCTGTCATTCCACGCGTCTCTAGATTTCAAAATTCTGAAACATTTTTATGGGAAAGAAAGAAAAAGGTGGTAATCTGAATTTATTCGTAAGAAATTGTTTCGTCATGATGCTTTTATCGTACCGAGCTTCTACTATTTTTGTTTCAAGCTTTCTAAATTCTAATCGATTGCGAGAGAAGACGAGGTCGATCTGTTTCTCTCGCGAAAGTTAAAGTCGAAGCGGTTTTCGCGACTCGCGTATCATAAGCATAGGATGACTTTGAACTCGCTGTCGCATCATGCGTTCGGTTCACTCGCGCCCTGCGATCCGCGAGCGTTCGCCTCTGCCCTCACCTCCCCGCGGAGGTTACGTCACTAGCATTCAGTTAGGCGAGGTCGGGATTAGTGCGGCGCGCGGGCTCCAGGTCACGATTCGCCTTTATCCACTTTAGACCTGAACATTCGCGTGGTGATCGCCGTTAAGTTGACGCCTCGAAAATCGAGCCATTTGAGCCTCACATTCGGCAGAGCTTAGACATTTTCAAAGTTTATTTTCAAAGAATATCTTATTTATGTTGAACGAAATATCAGACATGAACGCAGATATGTTTCTCACAGTTTTTTTATCTCATGATAATAATAATAATAATAATAATAATAATAAATAACAATCTTTATTAACGGGGAAAAATACTCTTAACACTTAACACTATTAAACAAATCCCGACCATTAATAAAGTAATTGAGGAGCTTAAAAAATGAAAGTAAGGATTCGTAATCAGCGACCTCAAAAACCCTCAAATACTGAGTTTCAATAAATTTTGGTGAAAGTTTTGTTTTTTTGTCCGCCATATTGGATCTGCCATTTTTATTTTTTTTATGTCTATATATCTTCAGTTAGAGACATCCAAATCTTAGTGCTATCTACTCACAAGCTATGTATCCTCTTTTTTCCATTAGAAACAACAATTTAATCATATGATTTGTGTTTTTAACTCATATGAAGCGCCATATTTTGACCGCCATATTGAATTTTCAAAAGTACCACACTGTATTTGATAAAGCACACAAAAACAAAGATTTTAAGCCCTTAACCATTTTAATCGGTTCAATAGAATTTTGGAGACGGTCCTGTCCCGGTTGACATGGAACGTTCCATATATATATATATATATATATATATATATATATATATATATATATATATGTTACGCCCAACACCGAAAACGCTCAGTGAGCGAAAAAAACAGCCACAACGCGTTGTGGACGGTGCTGATCATCCACAACGCGTTGTGTGCATTTGAGAAACGTCCATGACGCGTTCTGCATAACTTGATATGCTCACAAAGCGAATTTACTTGAGAATTTATAGGAATAATATAAAATTAGAAAACACAGAAATGAATTACTCAAATAAAACGTATTTATTACTAATAAATCAAACTATATTAATTATTAGACTCCAGGAACATAATTATTACAGCAATCTGATAACATTACTGTTTAGGAACATTTGTTGTCTACGAATATAAAATAAAACAAAATGATATAAAATCAAACAAAAAAACTTAGAAAATAGTACAAAAATTAAGAGGAAAATTAAGGTTATACACATGCGTGTATAAACAGTACACAAATAATCAAGCGTCTTTATTCAAGCAGTTAGGTATCACGCTGGGAGTTTTGTTTAGTTTTATTATGCGGGGGAAGGGGCTCCGCCTGCGGCGGAGCCCCTCCCTCGCCTATTTGTGTACTGTTTATACACATGTGTATAATACATGTGTATAGTACATATATATATATATATATATATATATATATATACAATTTTTGTAACTTTTAAAACGAATATCTCAGAAACGGGTCAGACAATCGATTGCAAATTTAACACAGGTTTTTGAGATATATAAGTGCACAATCTCTGTAAATTTCAGCTTTATCTCTCTGTTTTGACATAAAGTTAATATATTTAGTCTTTCTGATGGCACAGTACTCATGGCAGGTGATTGACATGGGATGCCTATGCAGTAGGCAACGAGACGTAAGAATTTGTGCTGTACATGTTCAATCAAAAATACGATGGTGATTATAATAAAGAGACCAAACGATAGAGCAGTACTTTCCAACTTAAAACGAACTAAAGTGCAACATAATAATTTTAATGTGGTTATAGGGGAGACCGGTACTATCTGTCTACAATTTACGCTTTTTTTTTCAAGTTTACTAAAAACTAATAAAGATATTTGGCTGAACATTTTAATGGTGCAATCTTTCAAGCTTTCTACAAAGAAAGTAATTATAGTTCATCTTATTTTAAAGAGATGAATTTTTTAAGTAGACAAATCGAGCGTAGACAGATGGGCTCGTATGCGGGGCTATCTGGCCACATTCGAGGGGCCAGATTTGTCCATAATAAAAAACGTTATATTGTTTTTTATACTTATTTATAATATTATTTATTATTAATCTGTAATATTGAAAAAACTGCCTAGTTGAAACAGTCAGAGCAGTAATAGCAGTTTTGTGTAGACTTTCTGATAGGATTCCTACTCACTGAGAGAATTTTTTTGCTGTATTAGCAAATCATTTGTCACTATAGTGACAACAAACACTTGGTTTGCTGCGAGAGCTAATTAATTTAGCAATAGTAGCAAACCTTTTATTGCGGTAGCAAAAAGTTTGCTCTCGCAGCAAATCAAATTTTGTTGTCACTTAAATTTCTCTCAGTGCTGGAGCTGACTTTTCTTTATATTCAGTGGCATCAAACTGATTTTGAGTTCGTCGCAAAATCAATATGAGTTTCTTTTGTCCCCTCAATTCTTTAATCCTTTTTTTTTGCATTTAAGGCCTTTACTTTTCCTCAGCAGCGTTTGAAATTGAAAATATTAAATAATTTAAGATAAAAACTCATATATTTACTTGACGTGTATTTTTAAAATAAAAATTTTGTGACAATTCTTGAATCGCAGGATCAAGTACCTGCTCGCAGGTCACTTTTTTACTATAGCGAATGAGACTTCGAACATTTATTTCGAATTCTAACGCTCTTTTTGCGAAAAGATTCTTGTTCGATTTTTATTCTTTTAATTGCTATAATTTTATTGGATATGTCTACCTTATCCGTCTTTCTTTTGTAGTTACGCACAATTATCTATGTATAAAATAACAATCCATCATGAAGTATGTGGACACATTGCCCCATCAAAAATAAAGCACAGCCTTGACCACATTTTTCAGGCTTTAGCATGTTGCGAATTTTAGATTATGCAGAATTAAGATTTGACGCTTCTTATACCTGATAATTAAGTGATCACATTAAGTGATAATATTATAAATTGTTTGCTTTAATTTGAGTTAGTTAAACTACTGTTAAACTACCTAGTTAACTACCTAGTTAAACTATCTAGTTAACTACCTAGTTAACTACCTAGTTAAACTACTGTTAAACTACCTAATTAAACTACTGTCGTACAACAATTTTTTCAACCGTCGAAAAAAGTTAACCCTATTTCCTCCAACGTTTTTTCCGCCCCTTTAATCCTTGCATCATAACTCACGAACGAATTGACGAAATTTAATGTTCCAAAGCACAAATTAAAGCTACTACTTTTAGCTTTAATTTGCGCTTTGGAACATTAAATTTCGTCAATTCGTTCGTGAGTTATGATGCGATAATTAGAAACTCGTAGAACACGAAAGGGCATGGTTGGAGGAAATAGGGTTAATAATTGTTTACGCTTTCTTTGCAACACATAGTATTTGTGAAAAGCATCGCCAGAGAACAAAAGCTTCTGAATCTCTTATGTAGAGCTTTTTTCAATTAGTTGTTGGAATGGTAGAGATATCTATTTCTTAACTGAGATAGCAGTAGGTATGGACACATAGCTCTCATAGCTCCGATCTCCCCTATTCTTAAATGAAAATGAATTTAAGCGTCCTATAAGGAGATGAAACTATTAATTGTATGCGTGTGTTAAATGATAAGTCAGTACTAAATAAGACACCGAGATCACGAGCGTCACGTACTGCTGAGAGAGGCGAACCATCAAGAGTATAATTATATAAATAGGTATGAGTTACATTTATGAGTAAAATAAATAACAAAACATTTAGAAACATTGAGCTGAAGGCAGTTTCTCCTACACCAGACCTCAAATTCAAATAAGCCATGTTATAAAGGCACATCAGCAGGTCCATCAATCTGTCGATACATTTTATGATCATCAGCATATAACAAGCAGTAGCAATATTAAAAATATTATGTTAGACAAATTCTTTAATATTAAAAGGAATAGACGAGAGATTTTACGAATTCTTGATAAACGAGTTTGATGGTAAATAAAAATATTTGTTTATTTTAAATTAATATTTTACGATGACCAGAGTGTTTATTTAATTTATTCTTTCTGACATGGTAATTTAGCATAGTTGCGGCGAGGGATCAAGAGCCTTGAATCTGTGGATTCAATTTCCTATTTTTTTCTGAGACAGTGTAAAAAGCAATGCAAAATTAATAGAACTTAAGATCTGACGTAAGATGGAAAGTGGCGGTGTACATTATTGAAATCGTTCTCTTACAAATTTTTTAGTCTTCACGAATTTTGTTCATGTGGAAATAGACTTATTATTCGTATTCGACAATCGTGTCAATGCGGGTTATCGATTCCGCGATCTTCGTAGCATCTGTCCCTGAAACATTTTCCTCGTTCCGAAATATACATACGGCGGTAAATATATATATTTGCTAAGAGCAGAGCTATGTATGAACACATGTGGGTGCGTGCACGATGGATCAGTGGGACGCGATGTTAATTACACCGTTACGCTTATTGCGGAAGCAGAATTTCGTCGATGCGTTACTAGAACGGGTAATGTGGTGCATTACGGAACCGTTAATCTTATCTCTTGGAAACTTTTAATTTTCTAATGCAAGTGGCGCTTCTTCGTATCTCTTTACTTTCCTAGGGAAGAGGGAGGAGCGCTATAGGAAAAATAGATATATAAAGAAAGGAGAGAACTCTTGTGGGAGTTTCGTGTCAACACGCGTGCTTCAGGGTGTTCACTGACCTCCGAATGCTCACGATCTGTTCTCCTTTTTCATGTTTCAGATCGCTCCCTCGACAAAAAAGCTTTGGGGCGTGGACGAGGGCGGCTCCAAGGACGAAGGGGGTGTAAAAGGCGGTGGGACCCTGCTTCACCTGGGCGACCACCCGACTACCATGTGGCGGGATTCCACCTGGAGCACGACATCAGGTACGAGTCGCGCGCAATCAAATTGTTGATGCGTCGTCCGTTTAGCGGGATTTCAATCGGCGCGGACGACGGAAGTGCTTACGAAGCTCGAGCACGATCGAGTGGAGTAATCTGAACGTTCGTTTGGTTAAGCACAAGGGTCGCAAACAGCCGACGCGGAACGCCTACGCTGGTTACATTCGTGTATTGTACACGAAACGCAGCACAAAGCAGTAGTGTCCTATTAAATTGCTATAGCAACATTGATGACAATTTCAAGTAATTCCAATGTTACAGCGTCTATTCATACAACGCGATTTACTTCTTTTTTACGCGTTACGTGCTCCAAGAAGCGCTAAAGGCCGAAAAAGTCAAGTTGAAAAAGTCAGCGCTAATAAGAGCTGAATCGTATTCTTATGTAGTTCGAATGGAAACTTTGTTGTTAGTCAGATTGTCAAATTGGATCGAAAGAATCGTCTTCGGCGTTAGATGAGTGCGCCGATCGATCATAGACCCATTGTCTCTGTTTGCGAAAGGCGACATATCCGTGTAAGAAATACGGGATACGAAGCGATGCCGCGTATTTTACGTCGAGCACGCTTATTGATTGATACAGCAGTAAAAGAACAACATGTAGATATAATACATATACGCAGCTCGCTCGCCGCCGCCATCATCTTCCGTTGAAGGGAGGTCAGAAGGGAAAGAAGGGGGTAGAAACCAAGCTTTTTCACAGCGCACTCGATCGATTAAATGACAACATCGACTAAATTGAAAATATAATAATTTTGAAAGCTCTTTTCATATCATTTCTTCTTTAATTCTCTCGAGATAAGATTTATTTTGTAATTTTGCATTTTGTCTTTTGATATATTTTTAAAAATATTTTATAACTTAAACTTAACGGGATCATCTAAAAGATAAAAATACCTGGGAATCTTTAGCGTCTTATATTTCAATCAAATTGAATACGGGGAGGAAATATTTTACGGAGATTTTTAATGAAATATTTAGATGTTTGTCATTTCTGGAGTACTTGTTACTCTAATATTTAACCACAATTATACTTGATAGCGTGACGTTTTCACGTGATAATTGATATGATAATTGGTTTAGCCGTTTGATCGATTAAACATGTGATACGTTAATAAGCAAGGTAATATATCCGCAATGTATAGTTGCAAGAAGAAATTCCTTTTTGTTGATATCTTAAATAGTTCTAAGCGCACATAGTAGATTGTTTGCGATGACTAATGCTGTATGTCCTTCGGTCGTAAAACATATAATCATATTGTCGTATACTAAATGTTACCGGATGCTCTCTAATATAACGCATAATAAATGCTTGTTATGTGATTCGAGATCTGGTTCTTGAAATTGCAACTCTTACGCGAGTAAAACGCAAAATATCGAAAATCTGAATCAGTTGAAAAAAAGAGGAAGATATTCGTCTAAAAGTTGAAGATGATAAAAACATTTGGAAACATTTATAATTCTGTATATGCGATATTTCCATCGCTAAATATTTTAAGCTTTTCCATTTCTCATAAACTTTTAAAGAATTTAGAAACATATAGAAATAAATAATAATGACATTTAAGTATAGAATTATATATAGCAGGCAATATCGCAAATCTACTGTACGTTAATCAAGTCTTTGAACTCCAAAATTCTGGAATACTAAAAGGATGTAAATGTTCAGACACACAATGCGCACTTTTTAAAAATACTTTCAGAAAGCGTCATGTATCACAATTACATGCTGTGCACATTATGTAGATTTTGACACTTATTACATTCACAATCAGTAGATATTTTTACATCAAATAGATTCGTCCAAATACTTTCATCATCCCTTTACTTTAACGCACAAACGTTCCAATATAGTTTACATTTTTTACATATGCTATAGATTTTCAGTACTGGCAGTGAATATCTACTGTCCACTCTTTTATGCTAATGTTTAATTGATGCCACAAACACAAATATTTGCGTGAGTCTCGGAATCATGAATGCACAATATCATATGTGATTCGTCTGATCTAAAAATATCTAATAAATTCGTATTATATGAATATTAAGATTTATGCGATGCCAGTGGGTATATGCCAGTATATATATACCGGGTGTACACACAATGTATACACCGGGTGAAACACCTGATTTTTTTGCAAGTGCGGTATATATACTAGAAGCGGCGATTGTGGCTGTGGATTGTGAATGTAAATATAAATATAGTTGTTGATATGATGTGAATGTAGTGATGAAAGTGACAGTCGTGGCCCTGGCAGTGAATGTGGCAGTGAATGTAGATATGGATGTGGATGCGGATGTGGATGTGGGTACGCATACAGATATGGATGTGGATATGGTGGTGGCGGCAATGGTAGCGTCATGTGTGCGTCACACCGCGATAGGTGCAACGCGGTTGTTGCTATGGCGACAGACGCCCGGTATCAGAGGCGGCAGTAGGGGCAACGTCCCAATGCCCAGGATCGTATCTACTGATCCACCCCGTTAGCGAGCACCCCGAGCGACCATCAACCCCCCGACCGATCGTCCAGCTGGGCCGCCGCACCGTTGTATTGGCGCCGCGCGCGTGAAAGCGCGGAAAAAACTTCTCTATCTATGGAAGCCCTCAACGGAATCTCGGTCGATAATGCTCATGGCCGTAGTTGCTTTTCGACGCTGGCAAATTGTTGTTTGAATAAATTCCATCGTTCTCTCCTTTTGTCTTCCTCTCTCTTTCCGTATCGATAAAGTTTTCTCGCTAGAAACCCGTCGTCAAATTTAGAATCCAATTGGATCCTTTTTTTTATCCATGAGTGCGAGTCAACGAATCAGATTTGTCAAAATATCTTTTGAAAATGTGTCTCGTAATTGAGTAGCATCCGTATTTTTCCGAAGTGTCTTAAGACTCTTCAAGTTTCTCATCGCAGTTATCGCAGAACAAACGAAAAAAGAATTTACTTTTGATGTTGTAATCCAATATAGCCGCAGAGAAGAACACTCTGGATTTTTAGAAAATAAAGATTACTTCTATCGCTTTGAATAAATTGTGGGAAACTTCCTAACATGTAATTTTCTCTCGTTTAATAGATGAATTTTTTTAAAGTTTTTTTGCACGGCATCTGTTCTTGTAGAACTCAAAAATATAATGATGTATAGTAGAAGCGCGTGTAGATATAAAACTCAAATAAAAATTGTTGCGAAATTATGTACAAATTGTAAGAGAGGGCTATTTCTCAACGATATGTATTCCGTGTATCGTTGGAGCGCGATAGGTTTGTTTTATATGTGTATATACATATATATATATATATGTCTATTGATTCTCCTTTATATTGACTCGTAGTTATGTTGAAAGCATCAGACATATGTATATACACTGGTTTTTTTTTGTATATCGAGAACACATTTTTTTATCGTTTTTTATATAATCCTTATATTTAATTCGATTGGGAACCGATTTTTTGACAACTTTTATGTGACTGAGAATTTTTAAATATATAGAAAAGTATTTTAGGAAAAAGCCGATATCTAAGGTCGAGAAATCAAGTTTCTCGGTTTCTGCAAATCATAATATACATAGTCGATCGAAGAAAAGTATTCACCATTGCTAGAGCTCGTAACTTGAATCGTGCCTACTCTTCTTTCTTGAAGAGAGATGCTTCTGTATCACACAAATAATCTAACGTAAATGTATATATTGTTATGTACGTTTATCCTTTACAGATCATGCAGTGTCACAGCCAATTTCAATGGGTACGGGCAGACGTGTGGGAGTTGGAACGGGATATCACCACCAAGCATCAGAAGTCGGGACAGTGCTTAGTCCTAGAAGCAGGTTCGTGTGTTATATTGTTGTCTATTTCTCGGACATTATGCGTTTTCGTAGATACTGAACGCCAAAATAAAACGCGCGATATTTGCCCCGATGTCGAGGTACTGATAACTTCTACTTGTAAGAAATTGAACATGAAAGTCTTTACGAATTAAAGTTTGAAGATTACATATCTGCATATACACATGACAAAATCTTGTATTTTTTTATCAAGTTGGTTTTATTCTAATAAAATTTTAAGGAAAGAATCGTTAAATGATTATAATGATTAATATTAAAGTTATACAAAAATTGTCATGGCGAAATTTTTGTAGAAAGAGAATTGACTATAAATTCGATAAAAGTATGTATAACCAAGAGAAAGATTTTGAAGCTCTGTAATATTTTTATTAATCCATGCTTGTGTGTTATTCCGATAGCGATATTATTGATAATGTATTTTCTTTCTTACAGCGAAACAGGTGGTTTGGGAGTTAAAATGGTTGAATACGTTCTTGGATCGAGTCCCACTACACCAAAAGATTTGGAACCGCGAATGGTTTCTCTGAGATTGGTGAGTACTACATGATGGCGTAAACTCTTTATTGTTAGCCTTTTAAGTTTATATGTACATATGTATAGCTGTTATTTTATTTTGGTTTGTTTATATACAGAATACCGATGCAGACAAGAAAGAAAAAGAAAAAGGTTCGGCAAGTCCTTTTGATAGCACAAAGGATGATGCTGGGCCACAGGGTAATGGATTAGCGTCTCAAAACGGTTTAGACGACGACAAAGGATTTAAGTAAGTTCTATTTTTTGCTGATTGAACTATTTAATATCAAGTACGATATGTTCATAGTATCGTGTACTTCTTTTCAAACACAGACCGACGTTCAAATAATTGATTTTATTCGTTTTTCGCAATATTTTAACGTTTAGAATTGATTATCTATGCAATTAATCTTGAAATTAAGGCTTTTGGCGAAGTGATTAAATAACGAAAAATCTTTTGTATTTATTTTTGTACTAATTTTTTTTATTTATTTCTCTTAAAAAAAAATCTTGAAAAAAAAAAGAAATATTAAAAAAAGAAGTTTGACAAATTACAAAAAAAATTGTAGAATTTATAATAGTACCAGATATAAGCGGTTGAATAATTATCTAGCGCAGCGCAGTAAGAAATAAGATTTCTCACTATATCCTATATCATATAGAGATATGTAACTTTTTTATATGTTGCATTTACTGTAATTATCGTAATAAAAGAGCGTAATAGTGAAATAGCGATAGCTGTCAAGGGAAAGCTCTGCACATGGCCAATGATATTACATTCTCTCTCTTGTTTTCTTTTGCGATAGTTTTTCGCTCGATTCTCATTGTCAGTAATGTTGCGCCATCAGTAGCACACGACAGAAAGTACAATCGACAATCGACAACGACGTTACCGACATTGTTTTTCTGTTTTTGTTGCGTCTATGCGCTGTTCATTTGCACTCTACACGTATACACTCTGTACATGTCTATTTTTATTAAATTAATTTAATCAATTCAAATCTCAGTAATTCAAAGTCTTTGAAAAAATATTGGGAAGTTTGAGAATACGGTTTTAAATTTTACTTCTAAATCATAATTAATAAAAAGGAGGAAAACTTGAAATAGTTTTTGACGATAACTTTTTTTCGACCTTTTTTTTATAAAGATTTCTGCACGGAAAAAAAATGTATCAACAGCATCATTTTTTGTATCATCAGCATCAGTGTTATTGAGATAAAATTTATTGATGCACCATCAATATTAATGAACAAAAAACATCAGATAATTGTTTTAATAATTTAAGCATTTGATCCAATAATATCCAATTGAATTAACTATTAATGCTTGTGGTAGCCCGTGACATTGACGTTTAATTGAAGTAACTTCATTTTTCTTTCCATGCGTATCAGATTTAAATGAAAAAAATTATCGTTTGCATTCATACTCAGATTTTCTTAATGTATTGGAGAGGAAAATAATACGAGCAATAGGAATGTTATTATCCATGTCATTATGATAATGACAGTTTACTGTTGACGGTCCTTGTTGACGCTTATACTTTCTTTTCTCACGAGATGAGTCGTCTAACCTGCGGATTGCATCCTGTTACGTACGTCACATTATGCAAAATGCCCGTTACACGACATGTAATTGATTGCGTGGACTTTTGGGTTTAGCGTTTCTTTGTGAAATTATTATTTTAGTGGATTTACTGTAAGGGTTTCCAACTTTTAACATATATAATAGAAATAAACCTTTCTGTATTTACTTTTAACCAGAAAATGATTCTACTAATGAAAAAGAATAAATTTAAGTGTTATATATGATAAATCAGAGTTTGTTAAATTTAGTCTAAATTTAATACTTGAGAAAGATTAATTTCAGAAAAGACATCGCACGTTTAAAAAATACTTTTATTACAAATCTGGAGCTTTGGAAATTTATTTCATGTTCGCTGAGCACACCGTGCATGTTCGTCATTCACAATGAGGTCCTTAACATTTACAATAAGAGCAGTTGCCATTTGCAATTGCTCTTAAGAAAATTATGCCAGTTTCTTTATATAGAAAATAAAAATATGATTCTTACGCTTACTATCAACTTGTAGGCTTGATAAACTATGACTAAGTATTCATTATAATCGAGGCAGGTGAACAAAGCTATTATATAATCATCTTTTTGTATATATTTTAAGTTAGCTATGCTATAATCTTTACTTAGTCTGAATAATTCTTATATTTCTGTTGCAGCCGCACACCCGGAAGCCGTCAACCGTCACCGGGCGAAGAAGAATTTCAGAAGAATGCCGCCGCCACCCTGGCCGTGAGCGCCGGTGGTGGTGGCGTCGTCTTATTGAAACCCGGGATCGACGTTGTTGGCAGCGAGGAACATTTCATGGCGGCGTTTGCGCCGGCACCACCGCACCATCTGCAGCATCACCAAGCGCCGCCGACTCATCATCTACAACATCCGCACTCGCACACGGCAGCGCAACTCTTCGGGGCACAGGCCCCGCCGCCGCCGCAGGGTCCACCGCCCTCGCAGCAACAGCAACAGCAACAAGGTCCTCCGCAGCCGCAAGACACCTCCACGCACTTCGAAGTCCAAGTAAGTCTTGTTTGATCTTTCGTTTTTTTTTTTTATTTTAGGCGCTACCGAACGGAGAGAGACTTGTGCATCCGTCGTCGCGCAAAATGAAATAAACGAATGTTGTCGACATTATTTGGATATAAATTATATCTAAAAAAGGTATAAGAAAATTTTGTGGCGAATTCTGCAAACGCAGATTTCGAAATTTTTTTTAGTTTTGTACCAATTGTCAAACAAATTGCGCGAATTTCCGACGTTATATTATTCGTGTTAGAGCGCTCACTATTTTGACACTAATTAATATTAAGAAAATTACAAAAATTATTAATTATTAAGTGACACACAATGAAATTAATATGATAAAAACTCTAAATGGATCTAGAATAAAATATATGAAAGATTTTGACACTTGGTTACATTGCTTTAATAGGTTTTTTATCTAGTTCTATTCTAGTTTAATTACGTTAATACTTTATAATAACAAAGTCGTATGCAGTCTGCGCTTAAATAGTAAATTCGTTAGTTATTCTAATTGAGTAGTAAGTGAAAAGTCTATTGAAGGAAATAGCCAATTGACAATATAGATTGTCATATAATTTAGTGCAAGAAGAATTGTTGAAAATTTATCTCCACATTTTATTTTACAAATAAAATTTACGATACGCAAAGTTTGAAATACCGCTTTAAAAGCGGTGAAGATTAAACTGACTATATACGAATATATGTTTGAATGTAGAATACCGCCGATTGATATTAAAAATTCCCTTATGTAGACCCGTGTAGCTTATTTATTCAAGGATCAAGCCGACTTTCATTCGCGATCGTTAAACGTTCGTTGTTTCAGCGTGAGAGTTTCTTAAGTATGAGTTGTATGTTGTCTGTTAAAAGTGGAAGTTTGTAGATTCTTCTTTACTATATTTTGCTTATTGATACTTGAAAGGATGGAGAATATAAATTTTGCATTTATACCTTACGATTATACCAGTTTAATATTAATTAAGTATACGTATAAGACAGGATCAAAAATATCCTTCCTAGTATTCATACGACCTAGTATTCATATTCAAGCGGATTTTCCTGGACGTTAATAACATTAGTTCACAAAGAATTCTTCTTAGACTTATAAAACAGTTACGATGCCACGTTGCAGTGCCGTAATGCAGTTATTACGGAGAGATTAATCTCTCGATTATGTTGTAAATGCTCACTCTTTTGAGGGGCACTCCTGATTTGTACCGTTTAGCTTTGTCGTCGCACTTTTCCCGCGCGGTCTTCCTTCCGAGAAAATTTTTCTAGTTCCGCCCGAATCCTCGAAGTTACTGAAGATTTCAAATGTAATCATGCAAAAGACATTGCGGAACTTGCCATAAAGCATCTAGCTTTTATCTGAAAAATTGAGATACGGTTACCGTCTGAAAGACAGTATTGCAAAAACTCCCTATTGTTTTCTTTTTTACGCAAAAATGAATTTTATTTGCTATGAATGTTTACCGTGAATGTTATATACATATACAAAGTTGAAGAAAATTTACTTCAGAAAGAGAAGCAGATCCCGAGGAAAAATTAAAGAAACTGTAAATTTTATTTTGATAAGAAAAAAAATTTAGTATTCTTTACGTACTTACAAGATCGATACTGTGCTTATTCTAACAATGTTTACAACAATTTTTAACATTGTTTTTTTTTTTGTAACAAATAACTATCACGACTGTGATTCTAGATCAGTCTGAATGCGAAATAGAATTCAAACGGGGAATTATTTTCTAGACTCAAGTCGCACACACAAGAGAAGGAGATACGATTAAAGCATTACTATTTTCGAATATAGCCAAGCCAGAGAAAATAGCTACGTAATAGCTGTTTTGCACACGTGCGTCATGTGACGTCCTGTACACGTTCGTCTGTTCTCGATGACAGAACCGACTAGTTTGGCTTCAATTCGTACATTCATCTTTCTCGTTTCTTCATCTTTCATATGTAATCAGGCTGTATTATCAAATACAGAATGAGAGATAAATGTATCTCTCATTTATATGTTCCCGAAACGCACGTTTCCTTAATGAAAATGACTCATTCTACCCCTCATTTTATTTTAGGATATGTCCTTGTCCGTTGCTTAATGACGTGAGAAACGAGATAGGCCACGTATGACATTTTAACCGACCGGTACGCTTTTCGACCTCTACGCTTTTTGCCCGTCTTTTCGGCGAGTCGGCCGGCGAACACAATGATATCCTTGAGCGCGACCCTCGCGGCCTTGATAACGTATATTCTCGAGGGTATACTTTTTCTATTTTACCTCACAAAAGCGACCCTCGGGTGTCGATAATCGTGGGTGGCGCGGGTTTTAAAGAGAAACGTGGCGGCCGGCGGGTGGCGGCTGTGGACGAACGTATAAATCATTGAGCGACAGCTCCTCGACGTGTCTACTTTGAGTGCCTATTCAGAAAATAGAACGGCAAGTATATCGGTACCACAGGAGCGTTCCTGCATCTCGTCAAGTGTTCGAATTCAGGCATGTCATGGAGCGTGCGCAGCCCGCGCATTCCTGCTGCGATATTAATTATACCGTTATTTAAATTTCTATCGTTTATAAATCGTATTACGTCTTTGATAGCGATCGTTAACTGGCGAACGTTTCTTTTTCTCTTTAAAAATTGACAAAATCTTGTCACAGTAGCTTCCCTCTCTATAATATCCCACGCTCGGAGTCTCTTTTCGTAAAGAGCGTCCGAGAGACTTTCGTATTGACTGAGAACTGAAATGGTAGAATTACGAATGAAGACCGAGACGCGGGAGGCAACGGTTGTAACGCACTTTCCCGCCTACGGGAAATGGTTACAACCGGTGGCCATTGTTCCCAGGAAAAAAACCGCGATAGCGGTTTCCGCGCGAAGAAGAAGGCTATAGTGCTACAGCAAGTCGACTGTCGTCTGTCTACCATAGTACCGCGTTGAAAATATTTATTAGTATATATTATTAGTACCTATCTTTCTTTTAATTATCAAGATACGTTGTACGTATAATACTGCCAAGTATTTATTTTATATCTTGATTTGAGATATGTCTAAATGTACGTCCCCTAAAAATATTGTCACGTAATAGAGGACTGACAAGGGAAACGAAAATTTTGATTTTGATGAAACTTTACACACATGTAGGGGAGGTAAATAGACGAATTTATAAACAGTTGCGGTCTAAAAACGATTCTTAGAGGTAAACCCACCCCTCATATGTAGAGCGGCTTCTTGCTTTTCTTGATATACCTATCTCGAAAAGTATTTGAATAAAAAAATGTTTTGTGATAACAAAAGTTTCATGGTAAGATCACCTCTAACCACATTAATAGTATTAAAAAAAATAATTTTAAACAAATTTTTTCTTCAAAAATTATTTTTTCAAAATATTATTAATGTGGTCAAATAAACCATAAAACTTTTATGTAAAATATTTTTTGATATCTCGAATACTTTTCAAGATATATGTATATTGAGAAAAGCAAAAAACCGCTTTACATTCCCCCTACATGTGTGTAAATAAGTTTCATCAAAATCAGAATTTTCAGGTTCGCGAGGTCCCGCGTGAGATATTTTGCTAATGCAGTGCAAAATACTGCGCGCTGCCGATCTTCTCAGTTTTTCTCTCTCCTGCCTTCGCTCGACGTCTCACGCCTCGATGAGAACACAAAATGCGGCGTAAAGTCGCCGGCGACCATGAGCCGAGACTAGATGTCTGGAAAAAGATAGACGCGACATGGCACTCCGTATTAATTTTACTCGACGAGCGAGTTCTACTTCCGTGGATGCGCGTATCGCTTAGAGCAAGAATAAGCCCATTTTTCTGGTCAGACACGACGTTTACGCTTAATCTTCTCAGTCACCGAGAATTTTTCAAAGAAGAAAAAATCGGATTTTAACGCATGTTTCACGCATAGACGAAGGAAGGAGGCTAAAGGGACAGTCCCCCCTCCCCCTCTGCGACTCTCCCCAAAATGCGAGAAATATTAGATAATAGTTTAGCGTACTAAGAAATAATTAAAAATTGAAAACACTATCCTGCAAGAGCAAAGAAAAAAGAGTTGAATATTTGTGGTATAGTTCAATGGTAATAATAATAACGAAATCCTCATCACATTTGATTTCTATAGATGGATGTAAATTCACTTCTGAACAGTAGCTCAAGAAACATCTAGTGTAATGTAGAACAAAGGCGATAATACTCGGAATTTGTAGTAATATGACAGATGATTTATGGCTATTTAGCCAATCACAATGGAGAGATTTGTTTGTAAAGTTTTAAAGAGATCTTAGCTGAAAAAGTACTGGGCCGTTTCGCAACAAAGGATTTCCACTTAAGATTTTCATAATCTGTTGTTTATTACATATACCCAGTTCGTTTCTTTTAAAATAAGTATATATATATATATATATATATATATATATAAATGTTCTGTTACTAATATTGTTCTAATATTATTCAATTATTTTTAATCCGAAGGGTTTAATCTGGGAAAGGTAACTAGGTGAAAGAACTTGGTCAACCTAGGGAGAGACCATGCCCCCTCTTCTTCCCAGAAAAACAGTTTAGCTACGCCTATATGGTTTCGCGTCAAGTCGGTCCAACAAAAAATGACAATTTTTTTTCCTTTATCGTTAAAAACATCGAATTGCAATAGGTATCATCCTTGGTGCAACGCCGAAATATTTCTTTCGTGTATGAAAAATGATGAGAGAGCATTTCTAAAAACGTGCATTCTTCCTCGCGATGTATACTCCCAAGAATTGCCGTCACTGTAATTGATGTAATTCGAGGCACGGAGCAGAGAGATTTGTCCGCGAGCGTTGATCGTCAAGCCGCGTACTTCGTACCTTGAATTACCTCATTCGGTAAAAAAAGGTCGACCTTCGAGTCTCCCTTCGCCGGCACGCCGAGATTTTCGCGGCGTGCGCCCCGTACACGCCGCGCGTCCTATGTTCGTCGTACATATAAAAATAGGACGCTCGTTGGCGCTCGTACCGGGACGGGGATTATGCTGCGCGTACACGCGCGTTTCGACGTGCCCGTGCCTTTCTTTCTAATACCGGCGCAAGTACGATGTGAGGGAGAAGAATCACACGTGTTGGCGCACGAAAAGTGCGTGTACGCGTGAGACGGTGCACACTCGCCTTCTGATCGTGTTATTACGCGAACGCTTGTGTTCCTCGATGCATGAAGCGATTCCTAGACCTTCTCTTCCAGCCCCTTCTCCACCCTCGCCCCCTTCTTCTCCCTTTTCCGTCTTCCCCGCCGCGTTTTTCCTCCTTCCCTCGGAAAGAGTCGAGAAAGAGGAAAGAGAAGAGACCGTAAAGGTGTGGTGTAACGCATACATGGACAGATAGAGCGAGTGAGAGCGAGAGAGAGAGAGAGAGAGAGAGAGAGAGAGAGAGAGAGAGAGAGAGAGAGAGAGAGATGGATAGGATGGGTTGTTGACTCGCTGCCCATTCAGCATAAAGTGCAATGACTTCCTCCCGATGAAAATCTGTATCATCGCCCGAAGGTTACAATCTTCGGGGCACGAAATTATTTCCCGGCGTTTTGCGCCCGGGAATTCGAAGATTCTATCTTAAAGTGTCGAACATATCCTCCGCTTGCACGTTTCTCTCATCGATCTTGAATTTTCCGCGTGACCTGCTTCTCATATCGTTTACTCGATACTCGCAGATTTTTATTTATCGCTTCGTAGATCGTCGGCTCTTGCCTCTTCTCGTTTCGACATTTTAATCTGTCTGCCGTCAGGGGGTATTCCGTAAAGCACGTAGTTTCGCCAGTTTCGGTCGCATCGATTAAGATCATCGATAGGTTGCAAAGAATGTAAACGTAGAATATTATGAATGTAATTTCGTTATATTTCCTTTCTGTATTTCTTACACTTTCAATTTTTTTTTATTTTTAATTGTGTATTTCAGAGAAACTAACTTCTTATCTTTATAAACTTGTTATAAGCTCGTATTAAAAGACATTACATTTTGGAAATTCTGTATGTGGTACATCATAGTACCATATACTATATAATACAAATACTATATATACTATACAGTATATTATATAATACAAATACTATATAGTAGTAGCATAGTTAAACATAAACATAATTTAAAGCGTTATTTTCGCTCGCTTATTATAATTTACTTAGATTTGTGAAAATCAGGGTGTTACCCTACGCGAATATTTCCTGTTAGTAGTTACAAGTAAAAACTAATTTTCAACCTTCAGTCTTTTTTTTCCGGGATCCGTGCCAAATCGACCGCTGCGATTGACAGTCGGACATGAAGTTCGTCGTGCACCGTCAGAATTGGATTTCGTTGTCGTTAGTTTTCGAGTGTCAGGCGATTTGGATGCATCGCGCGGTGTGAAATTTACTTAATCTAATAAGGGGACCGAAATATTTGATCCAGTTGTACGTAAATAATCTTCAAAATAGCTGACGTAACCACATTCTTCGATTTCAAGGGAATCTTCCCAATTTTGATTTCAAGCTTAGATGTCAAGATGTTAAAATGTTAAAAATGAAAGAGATGCAGGAGAAACGATGGCTTTCTCCGATATTTACACTATCAATCGCAAAATCGTCTTCAACTTGATCAAAGAAGCTATATTTAAAGGGACCGAGTGTTTAAAGGGACACTCGGTCCCTTTAAATATAGCTTCTTTGTTTTAGGTATTTTTTCGAAAATTATCACGTCTCAGTTTTGGAGTAATCAATTTGACTATCCGTAAATTTTTCAGGATTAATAAAAAGATTCATCAATGTCCAATTCTATTATAAATAGAATATTTTCGTCCTTGTCGGACAAGATCGGACATTTGCGTTCCGCGGATAGCCCGGCTCGGACGATCGGTCCAGGTGGGGATACCGACGCACCTTTGCGAATAATCGCTTCGTGTGTCTCGAATTGTCTGACAGCGAATACAGCCGAATAGGCCAAGTGCTTGTCACTCATTCGGCGATATTTTTGGCGTCCTTACATAACATAACCGGCCATACCTCGACTACGGTAAAGCTGGTTGACTCCCCTTTTCCTCGCGCCTTTGTCGCCGTTCCGCCATTTTTCACGCTGAGTGATTCACTCTGACATAGACGTATCCGGAAGAGAGCCACCGAGAGGTGCCACCGTTTCCTCGTGCCGTTCTCGATTTATCAACGACTCGATATTTAATTTTCCTTCGCGGGAGAAATGCTGCATACCTAATTTGCTTTATGCTACTTTTTTTTGTTTCTCGCAGGAAGAGGGGAAATACCTCGCGTATCTCCAGGGGCCGGCCACCTGGAGTATGTGGCGCTTGCACCCACTAAAACCCCTCTCCCTAAAACACAGCACAATGGACAGATGCTTTATGCTACTGTGACGCGAGATTTTCAAAATGTGTCTGTTACTCGCGTTCCTACGATTTACCTTATTAAAAAAAAATGTGCATTAATTATTAAGATAAATTCACATTAGTTATCATTTTGTTAGTGATAGGTTTTATTAGATAAATATAAAAATGTTGCGCGAGCGCCAAGTCTCTTCGTGTCCTTCTTGTATCTCTGTAGCGCTTGGGGGCATTTACCCCTTCCGGTTCGCTTCGACGCACCCAAGGATCTGTCGTTGATGGATTGCATTCCGCGGGCTGCGTGTAGTAATTTTTGCCGAGTCAGACAAGCGCGCTTCTTCATTTTTCCAACATCTGCCTCGATACGCCGGCGTCGCGGCACTCGTAAGCGTCTTGAAAATTTATGCTCATCGAGATCGCCGACGCGAAAATCGGCTGCGAGGAGGGACGAGCGGGGTCGAAGGTCAGAAAAGGTCCCGTCTGCTGCTTCTGAGACGAGTCCCTCGGAAGAGATTGCTGTTCGTGACGATTAAATTCGGGACCTGCCTTTATATCTTTATTGTTATTAGCGAGAGAGTTGGAAAGTAACGGCATAATTTTTCTCTCGTGAACTTTTCTATAAATAATCAAGCGGGAGTAGCAAACTGTAGAGGCTTTATTATGACGGTCTTTGTTGACTATATTGAGTCGCTACAACGCTTCACACAGGGATTGTGGAAAACTTGGATGTTCTTGACGTATACTTTTTTAGCTGCACGCACACATACACATACACACACATACACATATACACATTTTATCTCATTATTTTTTACTTTTACGAACGCGCTCGGTATTTGTTTCATAAGATTTCCTCATTGAACAGTTTTAAGTATAATACGCGGAATATTCGCCTAACGCCTAACGTAATCGGTGATCATCAAGCAAATTATATTTACGAGAGTTTGATTTGTTTTGAAATGTTTAAATATATATGTTTATTAACAATTGTTTATTTGAAATTGTTAAAAAAATCATCTGATTTCAAGCGTTTAAACTGCAAAATAGAACTGAAAATATATAAATTGAAAGATTTTATCGTCATCTTTTTCGACGAAGAGGACTCTTCTACTTAAAAATGTTTTTGCTGTAATATTAAGAGAACTTTTAAATATTGCTTAATATTGCTAGATCAGTCGCAATATCAGTTCTCTCGGTTTGTTTACATTCGATATCCTGGACTGAAATCACGCCATATAACTTCTTCGCCAACTTTCCTAGTGATAGACGGGACGGATGAAGAAAGGTCAAGGTTGAACCTTATTGAAATTTATCACCCTCCCGCGGTGCCTTTCGCGCGCGGAAAATCGATCAATGACTCATCCAGTCGAATTGCTATACAAATTTAAAAGTGGGTAGATCTGTATTGCACGCATTATCGATGTTGATAGAATCGTGATGTTCAATTTTAGCTATCTGTGCTATCACCTTTATGTCTTCTATACATTCACGGATTTTAAATAAAGAATTCTTTTTTGACGAGAAAATTGCGGCAATTTAAATGTAATCAGAAATTGAAGGTACGATTGTGGGAAAACAACTTTCACCTTATAATATCAATATCTATCGATAGGATTTTCTTAATATTTTTATTAATTTTATCTATATAGCATTAATATTATATTATTGTTAAGATATTAATTTTAAGTGAATAATTTAAAGTTCTTTTATCTTCTCAAAAGCTGAAGTTTTATCTAAGGCTTCCTGACGTTCTTTTTATTGATTTTGCTTGTATAATCGTACAATCGTAAAAGCAAAAAATCTTACGCAGCCTCGCGTCAAGTTATTTCCAGATGAAATATTGTGTATATTATTAATAACATTTAATTACCATTTCCCATTCGAGACGGATCCCGGGAAGCGACAGGGAAATGTCGGCGAATCAATAACAACTCCATTATCATCGCGTAACGCGCCATAAGATCTGGACGAGAGCGTCACCCCGCGTGCGGGTTATTAATCAAACGGGAAGGAAGGATCATTAGTCTCGAAAGAACGCGGACGACTGCGTGCGTCTCTCCCACGACTGGATCCTAATTAAAACCTCGGATCACCCGCGGAGTCAGATCTAGGCTAGAGACCAACTCGAGCCGCGCAGTCACTCTACCTTCACTCCAACCCTTCCCTCGGTCGCGATCCCTTATTCGCGTCCTCTTTTGTCCCGCCTTCGGCGACGAGAGACAAAGACCTCGGAAATCGTGCCCAAGTACCGTCGCTGCTTCTTTCTCTTTCCGTTACGCTGTTAAATTTCAGCTCGCGGAAGAGTGCATACGTTATTGACTTTGACTAAGCGCGTTGATTTTGCGTTTCTAATTCAACAAGGCTCTCTCTCGTGGTTAACGATCCGTCTATTCCGATTAAAGGCGCTTCAATTTGCATTCAAATTGTATCCTTGAGATTTTTTTTTAATATGTTGCTATAATTACGAGTTGCAAGTAAGATTTGTTTAGGAGATTTAGGAAAGCAAATAGATTATTTTTTTGTGCTGAAATTGTGTATTTACTTTTGCGATAAATCTCTGTGTAAATAGATTTCTTATTTCTATTTGTTTATGTAAAATATATTTCTTATTATATTCTAAACATTTTGCATAAATCGAGACTGCAACATTATAAAAAAATAAAAAGTATAAAAGAAGCAAGCCTAATATACGAGTAATCAAGAGTTTTCGGATCTAGACAATTACTATGCCACGAAATTTTATCCCGTAATATTGAAATAATGTCGTTTAAAATTTTGTCAATCTACATCAGGGAAATTGATCGCTCATGTAGTGGATCTTGATCATGCGCGAACATTTACTTGTGACTCTACTGATATTGGGGATCCTCTCTTCTTCTAACTGACCTCAATGTTTATTGCATACGATGAAATTTGTACACGTTGTCGGCGATAACGTCGTCGACGAACGATGAGAAAAGGGGGAAAGCGATGGGCGAATATCGGTCGGCCGTTTTATGTCGATCCCTTTTTCCGAGCGCGATTAAAACTCCCGCTGCGCGTTCCAGCTAGGACGTTTATTACGCCAACGTCACGGGTGCATGTGCACAGGTAGCTAGGGTAGGTAGTTAGGTAGATAGGTAGGTAGGTAGGTGCAGTCGGGGGCACTTTAAGTTAAGCGCGACCGCCAAGTATATTTATATACGCGAGCCGCGCTCACATGGAAATTTTTTATTATAATAAGAGACTAGAGGGTGGCGGCGGCGGCGGCGGCAGCGGCGGCTGCGGTGGGCCGTGTCTCACGTGAGGGTTGGAAACGATATAACCGAGAGAAAGAACGTGAAAGGGTCGACCGAGCTAGGGGGGAGAAGGAGGAAAAACGAGAGAAAGAGAGAGAGAGAGACACAAAGAGCACTCGGTATACAACACGCGAACTAGCGTGTTGATCCATCCCTCGGAATGTGGAGGTTCTCAACTTTCGACGTCGCCATTCATCTCGCCGGGATGGTTTATCGTTCATCGGCGGGAAAGAACGATGCCTGTGAGAGAGAGGCGACGTTTTCTAGCTCGCATGGTTGTTTCGGGATTTGTTTAAAAGCGAGAACACTCCATGGACGTGGGTCGTCGTTTTATCGAACGGGATTTCTCGCAAGATAATTTTACGGAACACGGATGCGGTAAACACGCAAAGTAGTTTATACGTCTCGCATAAATTATTTTCGCATTAAATTATGTTTATAATCTTCGATGGGTAGATAAGTTGAACGATTCGGATATGCCTTTGTTCTTTTAAAGTACGCTGGGGTAGCATACGGGGCGTACCTCCTCCCGTACGTCATACGGGGGTGGCTCGAAATCAATGACCACACCTCGGCGAGTCCGACAAGTGCGTATCGAATAGGCGTATCTCCGATGCCGCGAGTGTCTCGCCTTTCAGAAATCATGTTTGAATTTAATGTGTCGCCGCGCGCGCATACGTCAGCCTCGCGTCTCTCGTGCACGATGTGCATCGCGACGTATTCTCGCGGGTAAAGCATATTTATATGTTTATGTACATACTTTGTCGACGGTGCGCGGTACCGCAAAGTTGCCGACGTGTAAATAATACGGTATGGAGTAGTTGCGACCGATAGGGACCGACCGCGGCATCCTATCTCGCCTATCCCTTTCTTCCCTTCCTACATTTCCTTGCATCTCACCCTCCTTTCTCATTACGTTTCATCTCGTCTCATCCCTTTATTATTATTTTTTCTTTTTTCGTCGGCGCTTCAACGCAATGCACGCCAACGATACTCGAGTTCTTTATCGGGGTTGCTGCGAGGAAATCGGGAAGAGTCGGGGAAATTGAAAACACCCCAAGAAGAGGGGCGCGGGAAATTGCGAAAAACTTCTGGAATTTCTCGCCGCGGCGGTATTATTCGCCATTAGGAGCTACGTTTAATAAAAATAACTGTAGAAAAGAAGAAGAAAAGGAAAGGGGATGAAGTTGGTTTCCTTCTTGTGTACATAAGTCTCTTTAATGTATATCCGTGTCCCTCGCGTTCTCTTTTTCAAAGTGTTTTAATTTTTAATAGTTAAGACTTTAGTTAGCGATGCGGAAGTTTATTAGTGGAAGAAATAGAGGGGAGTCCGAGGATTTTTAAACTTTATACGTGTAGAGCCCGGTTTCCTTTTTCTGAATTTTTATAATTTTTACAAAGTCTGAATTTTTATAATTTTTTACAAAGTCAAAAGACGTGGTGCTATCCGTCTTGCTTCTGCTACATTTATTCCATTTTTACGTATTCTATTTTGCGTCTTCTCTCATATAGTTCCCTCTGCACTCCTTCGCCGTGCATTTTTATTCTCTTTTCTAATTTTTCCACCCGCCGTCCATGCGTATCCTTCGCTTCCCTTTCATAACGTCATCGTCCTCGTCCGCTTATGGTGGCTCTGCCCACCATCTCGCTGTTCTGTGTCGCTATATTAGTGTATATGAAGCCGCGCGCATGAAGGAAAGGGGAGGATTCCTCGAGAGACAATAGGCCGTTGCGTATGGTCGACAAGATATATCGGCAACGAGAGAGAGAGAGAGAGGGGGGGGGGGAGGAAGAAAGAAGAGACGAGACGAGACCGTGCCATTTGCGTGTCGTTCCCTTCTGTGCCCTACTGTCATTTTACATCTCTTTGTTCTTGAGGACTTTGCAAGTTTGTTACGATCGATACGTCGCATTATCAAAATTATGACACGGCCAACGAGAGAATTGCAATTTGCCTAAGAATTCTACGAAAAGGCGAGAACTCTTCGTTTGTTTGACTAAGTCTCTTCGACGCGGTACAATACCGGTCATTTGAGCTCTTACTGACGATACGAAAGAGAAACTTTCGCGAGCTAATTTTCTTCACACGTTGAATAATTTTTCTTTTAGGTACGAATATTCAGAAAAGATTATCGAACATTAATTAATGAAGATCGTATTATGCACGTAATAGTCATATAGTTAATTTATCACGTTGCTCTTGCATACAGTTAAAACGATAATGTTGAAAAAAGAAGAGAGGAAAAAAATAGAAAACTCGACGGAAGAGAGAGAGGGAGAGGGGGAGGAGAGAGAGAGAGAGAGAGAGAGAGAGAGAGAGAGAGAGAGAGAGAGAGAGAGGAGAGAGATGAGAGAGAGAGAGAGAGAGGAGATGAGGAAGAGAGAGAGAGAGAGAGGGAGAGAGAGAGAGGGAGAGGAGAGGGAGAGGGAGGGAGAGGGAGGGAGAGAGGGGGGGAGAGAGAGAGAGGGGGGGGGAGGGAGGGAGGAGAGAGGAGGGGAGAGGAGGGAGGGAGGGAGAGAGGGAGGAGGGAGGGGAGAGGGAGGAGGAGAGGGAGAGAGGAGGGAGGGGAGAGAGAGGGGGGAGGGAGGGAGGGAGAGAGAGGGGGGGAGAGAGAGGGAGAGAGAGAGAGACACGATCGATCACCAACCTTTTTCCACCTACCGATTTTTACCACGACGATCGTCGTTACTATTTTGTGAGCGAAGTACTGATTTTTAGCGCCAAACTATACGACAATATTCGTTACAGCGATATAGACTCCGACTCGGAGGAGAGGAGAGGGGGGAAGAGGACATGGGAAGGGGTTAGCCGTCTTCTTTTGAATTTCGTGAAACTCTCGCGGGTATGCGCCTTTTTGTTTCACCCTCGTAAGCACAGGTAGCCATGCACTAGCCAGGGTGAGGTACGTATGATCCTCAAAGGCACTTGAGGGGGGGGGGGGGTAACGAAAGCAGTGAGAGGAAATGAGAGCGCGTCTTGACGAAGGGGCGAGAGAAGAAGGGTTCCAGGGCGTCTCGAGGCACGTCTGTCAATATTGAAAATTACGCGCGGATACATGATATATACGTGACAGCTTTCTCCCGAAATCTGAATTATATTCAGCGCGATTATCTGACGTACAGTAGATTCGCCAACGAAGCGATGATGATCGCCAGTCGTTCGTGAAAAGATTTTTCTAAATTTGAGAAAATTTCGTTCAGATGCAAGCTAAAAATAAATGAGTGCGAAATTATTTCCGTGTTCTTAGTTAAGAAATTACATTAACGTAAGATGACACTTATCAAAGAGGGTTTAAAATTCGATCGTGTTGGTTCCGAATAAACTGTCTCCTTTTTCTCTTTTGCATAAAACAAATAATTGCATCAGAGGATTTAAATTTATGGGTGATCGAAGTACTTGTACTAGAAATAGGCGTATTAATTCGCGATTACAACGTACTGTATCGTCTAATTGACGGTACGTGTACGTACATTATACAATATATTTTCTTGCAAGACAGTGAGAGACTTATCCAAGTGTTGCGTGGTCGCGTACGCCACGTTCATAAATAAGCTTACCTCTTGACAGCCATTTTAGATCATCCATATTAAAGTAATTACTCGCGAGCTGTGAATAAACTCACTTGCGGATATATCGGGAAAGGGTATATCATTTTTCATGCCTCCACATGGAAGACACGATTCGCGTTGGCGATTATTGCGGCGGCTTTGTAAGGGTGCCGAGCGCAATAATTACTCGACGATTGTACCCCAACTCGTCGTATCCCGTTGTTCATCGTTATTCATTTTGCATTGGGAATCGTTCGATGATGCATATTAATTGCGGAAACGGATTGTAACTGTTAAGTATTAGTTAATAGATAACCATGCATTAATCATACAAATTATTCGGTGTATATTAACATACGCAAATATAATACATTAATATAACGTAGAAATCAGAGTAATGACAGATGCGATTTTTAGCCAGTATTCCGCGAATGTTTTTTCAAATAAATTTTAAAAACTTACGCAACATTTTTAGACCTAAAATATATTTTTTTACAATATTAATTCGAGCAACGAAGTCGAAATTTGAATTATCAGTTTACTAATGACGATAGTAACGAAATATACAGGGGATGTCTTTATATCAATGTTGAAAAATTTATAGTTTGTAGTATTTTTTAATTATTTCGACGTGAACTTTTTGACTTGAAAATTTTGAATTTATTAATTGAAATATGTAACATAAAATACATTTTTTATCTCGTTTTTCTCGCGGATCAATTTCAACTATTAAATATATGTATATCTAGGCGCGAGAAGGTCGGGAGGTAAAAACGAAATGTCCAGAATAGAAAACGAAAAACATTTTAATGAAAGACAAATACTTATAAACTCACGAGAATCCTCTTCGCATTATTTCGTCGAGAAGCTACGGTATCGTAGATTTACAGTAAGAGGGCAAATAGTAGCCTGAGACATATACTTTACTATAAGCGTCTGCATCATCTCTAATGTCGATTTCGATTGCGTATATAATTTATGAAACCTGTTTAAAACGTGAAAGTTGAAATATTATTCTTTCGATAGATGGACGTAATCACTTCAAATGCTACATTAAACAAACGCGATTCAAGCGGCGAAAATGACACAAATTCTTATAAGTAGTAGAGAGTAGCTTTTAGACACAGATTTCAGAAACTTGAGGCAAATCCTTTTGTATGAGTAAATAACTCCGAGTAATTCCACGGTACGCGAAAAGAGAAGTCAAAATTCTTTCTCTCTCCTTTTGCCTTTTATTCTTTTTCATCATCGGGATCCTTGTAACGCCCATCCTGGCGATGCGAGAGAGTAAGAGACAGCAAATCGGACATTGTGGAAGCTCTAGGCTTTGTCGTAGCTGCTCGGCTAAGAGTATAGAAGCCCCAGAAGAGCGGGGTAGGCGTCGAGGGTGAAGAAGCTGAGGGCGACAGGTCCGTATTCTCGGTGGGCTCTGCGACGAATAGAGCTGTAGTTCGTGCCGTGCGGTGCGCGCACACATACACACATATATGTATATACACGTATACATATGTACGCATGCACATAACCATATATATCGCGATGCAAGTTAAGGGGGAACGGTGCGCGCCAGGAGATGGACAGAGATAGCCGGGACACGCGGATCGCACGAGCGACGGAGATGAGACGACGGTCAAAGAGTGCGTATAACGGAGAAGGAGGGAGAAAAGCGGAGCAGCGAATTGAGAGGGAGCGAGAGAGAAAGAGACGGGGGGGAAGGGATGGAGAGAGATGGGAGAGAAGGAGGGCGAGTAGAAGCGAGAGAATAGAGTAAAAAGAAAGAGGGAGAGTGAGACCGCAAGAGAGAGGGATGTACGCGTCACACCGGCCGCGCGGCGCGGCGCGTCGCGTCGCCTCGCGTCGTCTCGCGTCGCCTCGCGTCGCCTCGCGTCACTCAAAGCTCGGGCTATGGGAGCGAGGAGGTTCGTTGAAAGAGGAGGCAGTCAGTTCTCAACTGCCTTTCTACGCGGCAGCCGTTGCGAGTGCGCGCGGTTTACCGGATCACGCCGGGTTTAACTACTCCGCCGCGCGGTCTCTCTTTACCCCGGCTGTACATCGTCCACTTTTTTCTGCCGTCTTTCCCCCCCCCCCCTCTCTCTCTCTCGATCGACTGACCAGGTCGTATCGTGCCGAACGAGCGCAGTGATTCGCGCGACGGGATAAGAGAGATCGCACCGAACAGAAGCTCGGCGACGGAGAGAAGTCTGTCAGATATATTTTTTCCGAGATTGCGACTCGCGACTTAGATCGACGACGAAAGTTGCGAAGAATTTCTGAAAGTGTGCATACGACAGCAGTGTGGTTGTACGACGAGGCAACGACACCGTCGCGTCTGTCGCGCGCGCGGTTAGAAATCTCGGAGACACGTGGAACCATTGACGTCAGTTCTCGACGCGAATCCTCCTGTGAAGTATTTTCATTGAGAATGTGATTTCTTTCCTCCTCGTTTTTCTCTTTTCTCTTTTGATGATTTGGTGAACCAGAAGAGAAGTCGCGATGATGGTGGGTGCGATTTAGCAAAGGTGCGTGGCCGCGGCCAGATTCGCGTATAGCGCGCTCCCGAAAGGATGATGCGGGACGCCTGACAGTATAACGTAAGGTCGCGCGTAAGGTGGTGCGCCTCCACGTGCGATAAAACGACTTATGTGCACGAGAATACGAAGGGTCAGCTGTGTCGAGTGCGTGATAAATGTCAGTGCGTCACGGGACGGCCACCATAACCGGCTGACCAGCTCCAGAGGGAGGAGGGAAACCAGGAGGCTAGGGGTGAAGATATGGTGGTGCTCGAGCTGGAGGCGGTCTATGCCCAGGCAGCCCCGCACACGAAACTGCTGAACAAGCGTTTCGTCGGGGCCCACCATTGGCTGGGGCCGCTCAAGGAGGCTCTCGTCGCGCGACTCGCGGCCGACAAGGTACGAGAGCCACCGTGATCAAAGTCGATTATTGCGTCGCCCACGAATTCCGAAAAATCCATCCTCGTGTTGATTTTCCGCGACCAGACTATCTTTTGCGGTACTGAACGCAGCGAGTGCAGCGTCAGATTGATATAGACGTACAGAAAACTGTCCTTTTGATCAAGCAGCGTAGTCTACGACGTCTAACTCAAAGTTGATTTTCTGCAGATAGTCTTTCGGTGTCAATTGCCATTGCTTCGTATTAAAGTTTCAAAATTCTTTTATCTCAACGTTCAATCGTTAAGATTAAGGAGTGTAATCGTTATGCATGTACTTGCTTGTCAAAAGCGATTTTTGATCATTATTAGTTATTTAAAAACCATAGGTGTTTTAGTACTTTTGCTGAGAAAAGTCTGCTCGATCGATAAAACGATCGAACGAGGAATCCGTAACGAAAAGAACATCCCGAACAAGTCCGAAAACATTTTCCCATAGCGTTCGAGAATCGACGTTTTAACAGTTTCGATTCCTGTTCCGAGAATCGACTTTAAGCCGCGACATTCTCGTAAAGTGACGACATTTCCAACACTCGATGAAATACTGAAACACGTTTTTGTGAATGATCGTTTAACATTTTCGTTATTCCGGGCGTCCTTAACCGTGTGATCGACTATTGCGCAGAAGGATTATATAATGTACATTTGAGAGGCATTTTTAGTTTATCTTGTTTCACTGGAAAATATTGATCTGCAAGGTCAAGGTAATGTTAGAAACGGACGAGTATTACCTACTTAAGAGAGCATTGCGTATTAAGTCTTACATAAAAGGAATTCGATCGCTGATCTTCGCACCTGTAGAAAGTTTCCACATTTTCCGGCTTCGATAATTTATATAAACACATTGACACGTCTATATAAATTAGAATTAGATATAAGATCGATATGAATTAAAATGCAAATAAGTATACAAAAAGATTGAAAGAAGATTAAGCGGCCGTTAATTAATATTTTATAAAGCTTTGAAATCCTTTTCACTTAAAATACAATCTTGCTCACTTAAAATTCATTTTTTTTTTGTTTGGATTTCGCTGCAAAGATAGACACGCGAAAATAATTTCGATGCTTATTCGCGATATTAAAAACGCGACAATTGGTGTGTTTTCCCGTCTCTATAAAAAGTACGTTTTAATTCGATTTTTTTAAATATGAATCGCTGTATATTTACGCGTTGAAAATAGAATAAATATTTCTACGTTGACCAACATTTGGCGGACGTTCCGTGCACAACTGCGAATTGTCGTCGACAATCATCTCGTGATTCGCGAATCGACATGTACTCGTAAATTGATACTCCATGTTGTAGAATTTTTTTTCACATATTTTTGGTTCACCTATCGAAAAGGGATCGACTAAAGCGTTCAATTGTTATTTTTTTTACGATGGCGCCTGATTTTCCGGAGTGGACCGTTATTAATTGAGCGCGATGGATCGATGCAATTCGTGAGGATCCGAGATTGGGTGCGCGACGGATCGATTCCCATTAAAGCGCTTTAATCGGACGCGCAATAAAAACTTTCCATGTTTTTATATAAATCAAACTTTTGGCTGGTGTTGCTCAACTTTTTTCGCGTACATTCCTGCGTGCATCATTCGCATTAGGTCAGGAGCGCCACTTGTGTTTCTTGGTTACACGGCGATATAGATGTAATCAACGGTAACCCTCCCGAGTTTATTCTCGAATAATTCATGTCCTGATTTTGATAACGGCACGCGAATCGACCTTTTCAGATCTAAAGGGGGTGCGCAATCTAATCTTTATTCTCAAATTTATCTTTGTTTCTTTTTATACTGAAAATTCGTCTTTGATACAATATTCTTGATTGCGCATTTACGTCGTATTTCTTATGACTGTACGGTTAACGTCGTTTTACAGGCCCGGGGCCCTTTTCCCGAATTGCCCGCTTGCTTGTTTTCTAATGCGTTCGCATCACTTCTGAAGCGCGCATCTTCTGCGCGCGTATTGACGCGAGTGCATTATGCCTGTCGGGGAAATTCTGCGAAACGAAACCGCGTTGAAATTCCCTCATAATCGCAGTTCGACGATAACGTCGGTCGAGAAGGAATATCGCGGCGAGACTGAACGATGGAGACTGAAAAGGTGCATGAGCACGTATTCATGAATATACGCGGATGCGAGACCAACGCCGGCTGCAAGAAACTCGGCGCCCCAAACGGAACTTTTGTTTGCCCTCCTTTTTACCCTTTTTAAGTCTGGTTTTAAGTCCTGTTAAGTCGGGTTATTTCAAGAAATCTAATAAGCGGGAAACAGTCGTGTGTTACGCGCTATTTAACATTATTATTTTTTGCGGTTTACTTTGACTTTGGCGAACGAGCCAAATTAGGTTCTGATTATGTTTCAATTGTAAATTTTATCAGCGTTGCCGATGTAAGAATCGCTTTTCGTCATGTGAAAATTTTTATATTAAATGTCGGGAATACAATTGCAACGCAATCAGAACCTAACAGAACTAATAATGGTTTGTTCGTCAAAATCAAGGTACCGCAAAAAATAGTATTAAATAGTGCGTATGTACATATTTTTCTGTATGCATAAAATTCTATAATTTCACGTGACATCTCGTTGGATATATTGGACCATCTTATTCTCGCTTCCTAACGTCGAATAAGGAGGAAAATTTTATTTTTAACGAATGACCACATAATGTAAAACTCGGAATGATTTTAATTTTTTATAATAAAATTTTATAATAAATTTTAAAATAAAATAGACTATGTTTTTTGCCATTGTCTTAGCCTCTTGTGTGACCTTAAGTTCCGTGTATGTTTATTGTTATTATTTAAGTTTAATTTATATGTTGTTTATTATTTGTTAAATTGCGGGAACTCTTATGGTAGACGAAACTCTTTATTATTATTATTATTATTATTATTATTATTATTATTATTAATATTGATTTTATTAATTTAGTACTGAGGAAAACTAAGTGAAGTCGAAATGTTTACCGATTATATAACCAATTTATTATGAATAAAATTTAATTTAATGTAACATCTTAATTTAGCTCGTTTTGTTGGCTCTTTGTTCCCTCATTGTTTTGCGAACACGAATCAAATATTTCAATAATTCTATAATAATATTCAATAACAATGGTACATACATTTGTGTATATGCCATTTATAAAATATATCTATTATTTCCCTACTCCGAGTATTGGCAGAACTATGCGGTGAATTGCTGAAAAGTCATACCAAGTCCACCTTGACATAGAAAACCTCTGTAAATGATAAAATTAACGTAAGAGGCATGCATTCCTCTACGTTACTCTTTGTAACCCTTTCGTTTTCGCTTGTCTCAATCAGCATTTTTAAAGTACCGATTCTTGTAGCCTTAAGGGCAATCTTCGCACTGTCGACGAAAGGAGGCGAGCGCGCTACTTGTATTTACCCTTGAAAAGAAGATTGGCTGTCGGACGTCCGCGAACGTTCTCAGCCGTCCTTCTCCCTCACCCTCCGTGAGAAAGCGAGACGTGGAGAACGTAGCCGACGCGAACCGTGAGGGGAGACCCGTGAGATTCTCGATAATTAAGCGAGAAAATGAGTACGAGAACAGCGCGGCGTGGTGCGTTGCGTTACGTTATGTTGCGTTACGTTGCGTTCTAATATTTACGCGGACGCGATACATACATGCTATACAGTGGCGTAACAGTACGTGTAACCCCGGCATTCGCGTTCCCGCTGACTCGGCTCGCCGGCCGGCAAGGAGAGTGGCAGGCTCCCTAATTCTGTTACCAAGTGACCTCTTGTACCCGGCTGCAGGAATTTTTTTGCCGTTAACAGCGCAACTCGATCCTCTCCAATCGTGAATATTAATCGCGTTAAGAAACTCCGCCGCCGTCCCATCTATCCCGATTCGTGTTTGTGTTCCGGACACAGCTTAAAAAGGTCTTACGCCGCAGAAATTCGGCTCGGCCGGCTGGGAATGAGAATCGGTGCTGAATACGACGCGCAGCTCTTTTTTTTTTTTTAACTTCAGGCTTCGCGCTGATATGCTGAGGCGAGGAATTTTGCGAAACGATCGATCTGCATTCGCAAGATAAATATTTGATCGTTCGATTACATATGCATTTTTATATGGAATATCGAATTCCACAGTAGATTTCTAGTTAAACCAATATAATACTCTTTTAAATAAGTCATTGCCAATTATAAGAGAGTAAATTTAATTTTTTATGATAGACATAGAGCAAAATGGAGTTTCCGTTAATACATCTTTGTACATGAAATTAGCAGTACTAGTGACAATTTTACTGCTGATTTCTATGATATAATCATATACGTGGATCGTTCTAATTTAGCTCTAAAAGTGAAAGATAGCTGATAAACAATTATTTATTAAATCCGAAATAGATGAAAATTAGACAATAGTTTCAAGATTGTTTTAAATGATTTTTTTAACGTACTTGTATGTACATGGAAATTGTTATCTTTTAAACCGCTCGCTTAAAAAAATTCAAGAATTAGTCTTTATACTAATATTAGCGGATAAATAGAGATTAGTTCGACAATATCCTGTTCGTATAATATATCACGATCTCGTTCGCAAATTTGTCACTGTTGGCAGGCTAGAGTCAGCAAATCCAGGAAGTAAATTTAGTTTCCTCTCGGCGGACGAATGCATTTCACGTCGAATAGAGACGGGCGTCATTTTCACGGAAACATTGTGGTGCATAGATGGGCGGGGGAGAGGGGGGGGATCATTTTTTGCGTGCTACCGAATCTGAAGTTACCCGCGCACGCCGAGATCGTGCGCCTCAATATATTCGTTTCGAGCAGGGTTTGCGCGGCTTTAACTCGCGAACTTGTGCCGGGTTTTACTACGACTATCTCCGATAACCTCGGTGAAAGCGCACGCGATATGCTAATATTTCCAATACCTTCTGACATAGGGGCACGAAGAGAGGCGACGCGGCGTTCGCGGTTTGTGTCGTGGCAAGACTCTCGAATTGTACGAACGTTTTCCTCCACGCTTTGTTCTCATTTCATTTGTAACTACCGCGCGCGCCGCCTTCCTCTCTTGGCGACGGAATTGTTCCTCTGGTTGCGCGTACGGTGGTTTCATCGGTTTGCAGTTAGTCCGCGAGCGATATACCTCGAGCCCCGCGGTATACGAAGCGTGTACTGAAAGTTGAGATGACCAACGAGTAGATAACAGAGAGGAGATAACTTTGCGGTAAAAAAAATGCTTGTGGAATTTTTTCCGTACTGTTCGTCACTTGGACAGGCTGGGGTGTGCTTTAGAACGTGTTTTAAATATTCTGTAGTTAATTTTAATATTTAGGTCGATTGAATGCCACTTGATTCATAACAACGTTCATATTATAATGTCGGCGAAAGGAGAAGGCTGACAAGCTCATTCGTCGAGAGACATTGTTAAACAAGAAAATTACTTTCAGTACATAATCGCTTGATTTTGTTTCTACGCGTTGTACAAAATGTCACATAACACTCGAGGTATTGAAGAATAAGAAAGGTACAAGACATTCGATTTATATCAGCTGATTCGCTCGTACACACATCATTCGGAAAACATTCGGGATAAAAATAATGAAAATGTTGCATTGCGATGGATATTTAAATCACGCTAATTTATTTCAGCGTACAAGTGCACTTTCCTCTCCTGTCTTCCCTCTGTATATGGATTTCTATTACACGAGTACTTCCTACACATCACGTGATGTACAAACCCAGTGTAATGATACCGACATACTGTTTTACCATGGCGCGGGCTACCGGCTGCCTTATTTTTCACAGGCTCTCCGCGCGCGAGAGGTTTTGTTTATTGCCGTAATAAAATTTTAAGACGCTCTGCGCGCGCGAATTATTTGGCACACTGTGGCCGCGGCTCTGCCTGGTCGTCCTAGAGGCCCGGCAGTGAGCAAAACATATTCCATTAAGGCGTAAATGTTTAAGTACCCGTAGAGGTTGCACCTATAATTTATCGAGATTGCCACGCTCGCATGCGCATCGTTCGTCGTGTGTGCCGGTTTCTTCGTCGTAACCACACGCAGAGATGGTTTACACGGGTCGCTGTCTCTACATATTATATATTTATATGTGCAGTATATGTTTTATATTATGCGCGTATGTATATATAAAACACACGCATTATCTCTCCGCGCACGTCTTCTACGCGCAGTCTTTTATTTTCGTTTTCTTGGTAGGTACATAGAAATTCTTGGTGTGCGGTAGTTATCATCTTTTACCGCTCACGTTTACGGAAAAATTATAGGAAACTCTAATTACGCGGTGTTAGGCGCGCGCATACTATCGCTCTTGTAATTTTTGAGAATTTCTGGTAAGCCGCGCGGACGTTAGCGACACGCTTTTACGACGGAGTTGTTTGAGACGCAAATCGAAACGATCACCGTCTTTCTGAGAGCGTAGCTTCGCGATAGACCGATTCTGAAATTGCCTGAAAAAATATCAGGGAATGTCCACGAAATTAAAAGTAGCCCCAGAAATAGCGTTTATTAACGTTTTAACGCAAAAGCTATCTAAGAATAGCAAGGCTTTTCCTAATTGGAAAAATCGGCGAAACTCAGGGAGTTTGCGAATTCCATTTGGAATTATTCATGTGCGATGGAAAAACCGTGTAAAAATTATTTCGTCATGGTCCCTGATCCTTTTTTGTGCAACAACAATTCCGTTTTCCGCCGTTTCGGTCTGAAAAGTTGCGCGTGAAACGCTGCGCGCGGAGTAATTAGAAAACTAATAATTACGCCACTGGAGATACGCGGGGTTCCACGGCGCGATTTTAGACCCAGTCGAGGAATTTTCGAACGTTTGCATCTTCCGCGTAGCGAGCCCATGACTGGTTCGTGCGCGGTGAAAGGATCGCCCGATAAAATCGTCTCAAAATTATTTGGTCGCGACGCTCGATTTTTTTTTCTTCCTCCCGGCACGGTAATGTAACTCTATTTTGTTCGCCGTTTCGTTCGCCGGGTAGAACCTCGGCTAATAGGAATTCAATTATCTCGTCGACGTCGCTATACGTTTGGCGAGCGATACACACGCTAATAATTTTCCCTCGTGTCATACGCCGCTTCGCCGACCGCAAAAATTATTATACCGTCATCAGTGTCTGGAGAAAGGCGAAATAGCAATACGTTCGCCTCTCGGGCTCTCTCGTGCCTCGAATCTCTCTCCACACAGCGGGCTCAGTGGCGTAATACGAATGCCAAGTCCATACCGCCGTTGGCTTCCTTTGACCATGAAAATCTAATTTGCTCCACCTTGAGCCACTCTCTTCTTTAACATATTAGCCGTCTTAATCTTAATCAGAAAAGAAACACACGGTTAACACTAGCAAATTGTAAATGGCGGCATATATTTAATTGTTCGGAGTTTTTCTCTCTGTCTCTTATCTCCCTAATCTGAGTTGAGATAATCAAATAAATATTTGTTCAATTCTTTTTCTTTTAAATGCCCGATTGTTTCTCCTTTTTGATTGATATCGGGAGTATTTGGCATATTCGGTTAATTAGAGACAGTTCATTAAGTATACGTTCGTGTAATAACAGGACTATATAAAAGAACAATGCATTAGTCGTACGTTGAACTATACATTAGCGCTCGACGAATTGGTCGATATTTTTTGTGAAGAACAAATGTTTGTGCCTCTGCGAAACTTGAATTACGTGTGAAATTTGTTCCTGCGATTTTTCAAACTACCGTGTTCTGTGTTATTCCTCAATTTGCATCATCGGCGATTAAGCCATTTATAACTGCAAAATTAACACTGTCTGGGCGGTTTACATAAAAATTGTTCCGGTTTACAGCTCGCGCAGAAGTATCGCTTGCGCGTATAAGTTTACCCAGGTAACGCATCTCTTCGCGGTTCGTCAGTCGGCTTGCGGATACGCGTGAGTTTTCGCGGAATGTTCTTTCTAATTTTGAATCGTCCTCCCATGGATATCGCGGTCGCGACATCTCTTTCCGACATCGTTTTTCTACGTTGGTGAAAATTTAATTATCGCGTCAACCGAGCTTGGCCGCTCACGCGCACAGAGCCAACCATGAACCGCTTGGTTTCACCAGGATTTCTCGCGAGGCACTGTACCGGTTGTTATTTTCATATTATGTGCGAGAAATATGTCTAAAAAAATGATATTCTAGAGAATATTTAGATGAAATTGAAATGTTTGTGTCGACCGATTTCATTTACGCAGAATTACTATGAAGATTATATGAATGACAGAAATAAAAGAGTATAAAATTTTTCTCTACAAGTAATTTCGCGAATGTGTCACGGTTGTATTATTTTCGCTGAAGACGATTTTTTTTTTTTTTAGTATTTTCTTTAAATAACGAACAGAAATCGCGATATTTCGTAGTGGGTCAACGATTCAAAGCAGATGATGGAATAGGAAACGGATGGACGGGGTATCGAGTTTAGTCGTGATAGTAGCCGTAGAGCTTTGTCCGTCAATTCCTGCCATGTCGAGTGGAAAGACATTTCTCGACGAAGTAATATCGATAATGAGCTGCACTCGTCGTCGCTTTCGCAGTAACGTTCGTTCGTTAGTTCATTAGTTGTTTAATTTACTGAACTTGGACTCTTACGAACGAGTCTGCGTGAGATAGTGGCATAAAAGTTTATATACGTCTAATTAGTCTGGATTAATATGAAATTTTGTTATTACGTATCACTTTTAGATATCACGTGGCAAAAAAGAATGAAGAAATGTCCTCTTCTAAATAAATTGCGAACGCCTGCTGCCGGGATACGCGGTCGTTTCTAAAGCCAATTGCGTTTCGACAATTTGCGGAAGTTCGGAATACTTAGTGGCGTCAATGGCGCGTTGTAATGCCGGCGGTAATGTGATCCTGTCATCTTCTCTCGTTGGCGACCTCTTCTTCTCGTGTCGGCATGCCGTTTTGCTCGACGGTTAGACGAGCCACGAACCGTGATTCTCGATGGAATGCGAAGAACAGTGCGAGGTTTCTCCATGCCCGTCGACCCTCTCTCGTCCTCATCCTCTCTCGTTCCTTCACTCTCGTATACCACGATGCCGCGATACCGTTGCACCAACTGTTGGCACAAACCGTCGTGATGCGCCTGCGAGGCTGCGGATATCGAAAATGAGGTTTTGGCCGGCATACCGATGAATAGATAACCGAAGGATAGTAGCAGATTTTATAATTGGAGTTTGATCCGCGCTATAAGCGTAAAATACAGACCTTTTATACTTTGCGCCTCTAAATATTTTACTCGGGAGTGCATAATAATATAGTTTAAAAGAAATTATTCTATAATATAAAAAAGGTAATATTTTTTTATCAAAAAAGCAAATAATAAATATTTTTGGTGTATGTGTCGAATAGAAGGGTAAGTCAGTAATTATCTGCACTCCATTTCTGTAATTTATTAGAACAGTGAAGGACGTATAATTACATAATTTTTCAACATTGTCCCCTTGCTTTTCAATGCACTTGTTCTAGCGTTCCACAAGCTTGCGTATATCCTCGAGAAAAAAAAATGTTTTTGGTTTGTTCCTCAGCCACGTATGCACCGCTTCCTGCACATGTTGGTCTGTGACAAATCAACGACCTCTTAAGGAATCTGTAAGTGGACCAAACAAATGGTGATCCGAGGAAGCGAGAACTGGACTAAATGTAGCGTTTAAACAGTGTGGACAGCAGTATTTGGACATACATATTGTCACGCAATAATAACCAACATGTGCAAGAAGCGGTGCATACATGGCTGAAGGACGAGAAACTTTTTTCCGAGGGTATATGCAAGTTTGTGGAACGCTGGAACAAGTGCATTGAAAAGCAAAGGGACTATGTTGAAAAATGATGTAATTGTATATGTTCTCTACTGTTCTAATAAAAATAAATTATAGAAATAGAATGCGGATAATTATTGACTCGTTCTCTTTCTATATTATCTTATTAATAAAAATAGATATTTTTTAAATAAAAGGACGTCTTATTTTTTACATTTTGTTCTTAACATATATGGTGTAGTTTCCGTTTGTTTTACTAAGCATTTTTTTGCGCATGTAAGTTTAAATAGTTAAATACAGTTGAAAAAAAGCAAAAAAATTAAATTATGTTTATTTATTTAGATCAAAATAATTGATAAAACTGAATTAAAGTTATACAAAAAAAATTTTACATTTAAATTTTATGATTTTGACTACGAAATATAGAAAACGGGGAGAGAACTTGTTTAAAGTTTAATGCATTACCGCGGCATTGGTAAGTGCAATACAAGCGCGGAAAATAAGGCCGATTATACGTTTGTGTGCGATGCCTCGTAAATGAGTATTCGTCGGACGGGGTCTCGGGGTCTCAGCGCATCCGAGTGTTATATTTCGGTGGGGGCGTGATGCAGATATATATCGGGAAGTAAAACGACCTATGCATCTCCTCGCCAGTCGATCTTACCACCTGGGTATACCCAGTATATGCCGTGGTACAATCTTTCCCATGTAAATGAGTGTACTATTTATGCACCGTCGTGGATTTATGCGGGGGATTGCCAATGTCGACGCGTTCGATTGTCACACAGGCACTTGTCGGATGCACATACGGAGCGTGCCACAATTGCAAATAGCAGAGAAAACAAGCCGATAAAAGTGGCGGTGCGAGGTAATGTGTGACAGCATTTCTCTCAACGCAGTTGAACATTTTTTGACGAATGAAATCTATTCCAACTTCAAATATTCATATTTAAATGGAAGATTTAGATCTTAAAAATCAGATCTCGAGACGTATCTCCTTTTACGAACTGATTCTTTATTTCCTTTTCAAGTTTATCGTTACTATTTGATCGTGCAAATTTCTCCAGCGATCTACTGTTGTTACGCTTGTGCCGAATTCATATCTCTCGCTTTTAGTTTTTAATATCTGCAGATTTTGTCCTATTTAATATTGCAATGGACGTGTTTAAAATGCGGTAAAGATTATTCGCCCGACGTGCAGCAGGTACTCAAAATTCTCACGGCTCGCGCTTCTTCCGACGAAAGTAAAATGAAGCTCCTCGTGCCCGCGTCTCCTGTTTGGTCGCCGGATTTTGTTTACGCGCGGCAACATTAATATACGACCATCTCGTCCATAATTTAGACGTTGGGCTTGCGGACTCATGGGACGCAACATTTCGTCGTTTAGAAGGCGCCGGCGTCGAAAAATCATTTGCGAGAGTGGCTCTTCCTCGCGACGAGCGCGCGAGACGCATTTCGTATGCAACGGGGAAACGTTGTTCCCGTCGTGTGTTCAATATTATCGTCCAGCATTTCTTGTCCTGGGTTCATCAGCTGATTTCTATGGCTCATTGTCGACATCGACACGTGCGGAAAATCAGCCTCAGTGCGCCCCATACTAGTCTCTCGTCTTCTCTTGACATGTCCTTATCGTACTTCAGAGAAGAGAAATATTTGACACGAGATATATGTATGACATGAATGATTTGCAACGTTTTAATATTAACGGTGCCAGACGGTGTTAGTATCTATTCATTTTATCAAACAAAAATAGGAGCTTTTCTTCGCCAGTGAATAAATGACAAAAAAGACTTGCTTTCTTCGACACAACTGGCAATTTTATTAAAATACGTATTCACGACGTTTTGACTACAAATTTTGGTCCTTTTCAAGTGTATATAAACGTGATAAAAACGCTCTTGCAAAACGATTTTATCACTTATTTAGACGATAATTCAGATTTAAATATTTATGTTTGACTTTGCGTGAACAATATGCTGTTTAATATGATTATTAAATTATTAATTATTAGAATAATGATATATTACTTTCATTGAAAGTATAGTAACGCCAATGCATGTTAAAATTAAAGTTCATTATTCCTCACAAATGAGCGAAGTTCAAGTACCTTGTCTTCAGTTTAATTTAATTTGGTATAATGTAAACTGATTAATTTATATTATTTCGACGGGTTTATAGAGATCCCAAAAATACAACTTGATGAATATACCTAATTAACTGTTAAGACTTTTACTCGACCTAACTGGCCTATCATAATTGTCATGACAATACGACCATTGGTTTTGGTCAAATTAATCGTCAAGACGTTTCGACCATGGGTTTTGGTCCTTCTAAATTGATGTAATCTTGATGCTTATAAATGATATATATAAAAGCATCCTTTGATGAATATAATTACGTATTGTTTCAAACATTTGGAGAACTATGCAGAAAGGCCGTGGTGAAGAGCTGCGTCGACGTAGAAGTTCAAAGAGCATGCGATGCGAGGACGATTATTCTTCAGGAAACGTCGGACCGCAAAAAGACGGTACCGCGGCGAATGTACTTGATATAACGCGCGCGCTTTTATTATACATACGACAGATTTATGGCAAGGTTTGTATTTTTCTCCGCGCCGCGCCGACCGTGGACGCCGCACGTCCGCGAGACCGAATCAGTCACGATGCGCGACTCTTGTTCCCTTCACGCAATTCAATCGTGTTACCGTGTTGTACTGAGGCGTGTGTGGTCTGTTCCATGTGAGGTACAATCGCGGAGACTTCAGTCTCCACTGTTTTTCACAGTTAGTAGTCTTCGCGGAACGTGGCTACGCGCGGTACGGTACGGTAGGAGCCGCGAACATTCTTCGGATGTTCCGCAAGCTTTCTGTGGTCGAAAGGCGGCCAAGTTTTTTCTTCCATAATTTCAGGTATCTCGGTTAAATAAATTCTCGTGTAACGTCGGCGAGTCGCGGCAAGTGTATTTTAATTATACAATTTACGGAAGTATACAAAAGCTGCTGTCAGGAAATTTCTGGCCAAATATAGGCGGACAACTAAATGTACAAAGCGCGCTTTTCTATTAATGCTCTACGGAGCAGTGAGATGTGTATCACGCGCATTCTTCAGATGTTCCGCGAGATTCTCGTCTGAAAATTCGAGACTTTCCTCCATCTCGACTGGCTTTAATTCAAAATTTCCGCTGTTTCAGCGAGAGTCTGGCGAGGGAGGAATCTCAATCGTTATGTTTTAACGTTTGAATGTTTTAACGTTTCAACGTAAAATGAAAAGTATCGCGGGATATAGTATCGCTTATGCAATTAACAAAGCCTGCGAGTAAGTGCGTTGAGCATCGCCTCGATGCCACTCTTTGTTACAAAGTTTGATTATACTTCTACGCCATGACCTGACGAGTTTTGATCACATCGCCGTCCCGAATTCGGGAAATTCCACGGGGAGACAAACTCGCGATATTAACTTTCCGCTTTTGACGCGCGGCGAAGTCAGTCACGCCCTCGGTAAACGTGTCACCGCGTGTACGTGAATGCACGCCAGTCTCGCGATTTATTCCCAGTTTTCGTGCCCGCGTTTAGTTCCTCAACGACAGGATCCGGCGTCTTGTTTCGTGGTGAATCGAGGAGCGATGATCAAACGTCGTCGGTCTCGCCTCGTGCGTGAAAAACACGAGCCACTTTCCTCGATCGCGTCCGTCTAAATCGCGCGTGATGAGGGAATGGGGTTGAAAATAAAGATAGAGGAAAAGAAATGAAGAAAAACGCTCTCTCTCTCTCTCTCTCTCTCTCTCTCTCTCTCTCTCTCTCTCTCGCGCGCGCGCGCGCGTGCAGCGGTGAGGTTTATCGTTCGGTAGCTTCGGTAGCTTCGGTAGCTTCGTTCCTTCTAGGGGGATGTGTACTCAGCTCGCTGCCCTCTCGTGGATTCTAGCTTGGTCGCGTCTCGGAACGCGCGGGAATGTAATAATTACCGGGGCGTCTCTTATTACGCTGGAGGTCTCGCATTACTGCTGAGTAGTCGGCGCGCGGCGACGATGAGATAGCACGAGCTCCCTCGCGCCGCATCAGCTTCTGTTCTACGCACGGAGAGATGCAGTGGGACGCGTTATCAGGCGCGCCAGTTAGTCATTTAACACATAGTTGCATGCGACGCGGACGATCCCCTTGTTGCCATGTGAGCGATTCGCGAATCTCGGGGATCTATCGCGATTGAAGTCACGGAGGTGTCGCGTAAAATTAATACAAACAAACGCGAAATCGCACAGTTTATAACAGGAAATGTATATATAAATGTGTACCTTTCCGTTTTTAATCATGTGATTTTTACGCGTTTTATTCGTAATTTTGTTTACTGTGCAGAATTACGTCGAGCATATTTTATTATCTTTATTATCATCCAGTGTTAGATGGCTGTGAGCGAGAGAAATGCTAGCAGAAATAATTGATTGATATATGCATCTGTAAATTCGATTACGGTGAATCGATTCGGAGTTTTTCCTTTTATGCAGCTGTAATTTTCCAGAGATATAATAATATATATAATGTCTTAATGTCGTACGACTTAGTTTGACGATTCGTGGATAACATATCTGCACGCGCGTATGAAATATCAATCCCGGCGAAATCGTAGCGGTTTTAATTTCTTTTTTGAACACGCTCTTCTATTTTTGCGTCGCGAGTTTCTCAAGGACAGGACAGGCCATTAAAATTTGCATGAAAAATTCGAGAAGCGTTATGTTATTGCGAGCACGCGATCGAGGTGCAAGGATGTTAATCAACAGGAAAGGTTTCTAAATAAATGGCAATTTAGAGTATTCGAGAGAAAGACCAGCTGCGAGTGGATTTATTATCTACTCAAACGCAACGTCGCGCTAATAGGCGAAATATTACGTAGAAATGAGAATTAATACGGAAAATTAAAAGACAAAATTAAATATGGGTTAACATCGCGATAAACCGCGATAGGACTGTTTAATTATACATTCGCATACGAAATTATAATTCGCCATTAGCGTAACGCGAGGGCTCTCCGTAATTACTACCTTCGGCGCGTAAAGTTGCAGATAGAATTCTATGCCGAATTACATGTCATTTGAGTCGGGCCTCTGAATATATATATATCATTTCTCCACGCAAAGCGCGACGCATTTCTCCGCCATGCTACGACGCGAGCCACGATTATACTTATCGTAATAAATTTCCGCCGACGACCGGCCGCCTCTCTTTTTCTCCGGAAACCGCCTCTTCCGCCACTTTACGATTTACGAAGGGAAGAGTAGAGCCGGGTCGAGAGCGCGGGCCAGCTTTTTCTTCGAACCGGGAGGAGTCGCGGCATGCGCGACGAGCGCGATTCGCATAAATAATAAATGTCAATCGCGCGACCATACGACCACGCGTCCGGCGTCACACATGACAACAAACGACAGGGGCGTAAAACGGAGGGAGAGATTGCCGGCCTATCGTGGCATCGCGACGCGTCGCAACGATAATAATTCATAACGATCGCCCGAGTTAGCTCGTGCGCGAACTGGGCGATAATCGCAACGTTAGTGGTCGGGGATTGTGGTCGAGAACTTTAGCGCCTTTGCGCGAAATGCCGAAAACGACGTTTTCTTTTCGTCTTCCCGAAATTTCATTCGGCATTTCTTCAACGGCAATCGAAATAGAAAGTTTGGAGCAATTAAGATGATGTATAGATATGATTATAATTGGAAGGTTTATTTTTAACTTGAAAGCCCAAAGTGAACTTTATGAATTAGAAACAATTTTTTTATCGCAGAAGAATTAGCAAAATGATAATTAAATAACAAATAAATGTATAATAATAAGTATCGCATTCGAAGTATTATTGTTTCCTGCGATTTTTGCAACGTTTTTTTTTGTATACGTATGATACAAGAATACGTTCCATGATTATTTCTTAGCATTCTCCTTTGAAAAGAGCTAACAAATTTCGAACATGCGCGGTAGAACGAAATGACAAAAGAGAATGCTAAGAAATAATCATAGAACGTATTCTTGTATGAAACAATTTTGAAGTAATCACATATCTCTACTTTTTAAAAATTTGCCAAGCAAGAAGAAAAAAGTACTGAGAATGTTAACCATGGTTAGTAATTTCGGTTTCGACGTTATAACTATGGGGTCTGTCGCCGAGGTATCTGACGCTGAATGATCATAGTACGGTCGGTATTTCATATCAAGGTCCGTAGCCACTGATCGCCGTTTGTGATTTCGATGCAGCAGAGTAACGTAAACTGCCCGTTGCACGTGAAATTCGATCGCTTTTCTTGGTGCGCGCGACACCGCGCCACTCCACATTTCGCTCAACGTCATTCTCGTGCGCACGTTATTGCGTCAGGTGGTAAGTATCAAGAGCAAGGTTTCACTGTAACGAGAGGAAACTACGCTCGGGAACAAGCGGGATTTCGTCGCCTGAATCGCGCATTTGCCACTCGCAACCCGGAATACCGTGTCCTACAAAAGCGACGATGTCAAAGGCTGGCTTATAAACAGCTGTTTGCTTATCATAGCGTATAATTCAACATTTTAGAAATTGATACTACATAATTTTTGAATGACGCGGGAGGAGAAAAGGCAGACATAAGAAACTTTTGACTTTTTTGTTATTGAGGTCGAGGAGAGAGATTCAAGTAACGTTTTAAAAATAATTGAAATGTGAATGCACTGTTTAATTAGTTTTATGTACTACGTAATTGTAGGTCTTGTACTTAACTTCAACGTTGTGTAAAATATAGTAAACGAGAAGTGATTAATATTACATTTGGAATAATGCATAATACAAGTGAAGAATGCAAAATAATTCAGACTTTTTTAATGCTTCGTTTTCTCTTTGTGCATAAAAACACGAGATATAATAATATGTTTGTACATTTTCTACATGACTAATTTGACTTGTAAGGCGTTCAGGAAATTACTGAATTTCAATACAATTTTGTCAAAGAATAATGTGACATAATCCTCATTTAAGAATTCGTCAAGCACTCGTTCACAGACCGATGTTTCATGTATTATTAATTACTCACCCGGTTATGCGTGTTATCACATCTGACGTCGGTCTACGAAATCATAATTTTTGTTTCCTTGATTGATTTACTGATGATTTTTAGTTCGAAGACTTGGCTGCGCGGAAAGTACGAAAAGAGGCGAAACGTTTCGGCATGGCGCGGCGGCTGCGTAGGGGAGACGCGAAAAGAGTCGACTTAACGGTCAGCCAACATTTATGACCAACAAAGTACCGTTGCTCGACGGCGATCATCGGGTCGACATGTTCTCCGTTTCCTGCGAGCATCGCCGAGTTATTTCACGCACGACGATACAAGTCGCGTACAGACGAGCTGCGCTGCCGAACTTACGTGAAGCGACGTAAATTCACGTTGAATCGATAATATCGAACAGACATGGATCGCTCGATCTTCCAATTATTATCAAATAATTTAATCTGTTATTCCGATATTCCCTCGTGCTGATTCAAGAGGATGGTAGATTCGATTAACATCCGACACTGTCAATACGAAACCTCGCGTTCTCGATCGTGATCGAAATCATAGACATTTTCGCGGATCTGTCGGCGCCCACGAGAATGAACCCACTCAGTCTGTATTTGCGGTGCAATCGAATCTACCGAGTTTCACCTTGCCTCTTTGGACTAAGTTACAAACGACCGGCAATTTCCAACCGAGGCCCGCTCCTCGCGGCGCGGGCGGCGCGTAAACTTACGTAAACGTATGTAAACGGCTAGCCTCGCGCGCGGAGCCACATTTTCATCGATCGACGACGGTTCTCCAACGGTTTGCGCCGCGTCTAGCAACATGGTAGACTTAACGTTGGTGGTTCCGGGACGAGTGTACATCGGGGGTTGGCACGAAAGCTCCCCCACGCATACACACACACGCACGCACACACACACACACACACACACACACACACACACACACACACACACAGAGAGAGAGAGACGTACGTGCACCCGTACACACGTGCGGGCGTGCTCGCCTTCTTTCTCTCATGATGTGTGCTAACGCCTCGAGCGTGATATACGTACGCCCTATATATACGGGGTGTATCGAAAGGTAATATCAATCGCGACGGGGAGGTGATAGAGGACGAAGTGGAAAATGTAAACGATGCTTATCCGTGCTATGCAATAGATTCCCGTTAACGTTTCTCTTTACGACTATACGGAGGGAAAAGTGTAGCCTCGTACAGTTCAAATTGTAGATTTTCCGCAATGAATATTTCACGCCGAAGATATTCGGAATTTTTCTAACAATAAGCAGTTTTATAAATAATGAAATAAAATAATTGAAATTGCTGGACGGAAGCATATATTTCTCAATTAGGAAAATAATCTCGGTTGTATTTCTATAAGGGAAAAAAAAACACTTGAGAGAATGTTTTAATAGAGACAGCAGAAAACGGACGTTATAAGAAAGGACGTTATTACTTTCCAATTTTTTCGGAGGTAAAACTTTGAGTAAAAGAAATAATTAATTTTAGATTGATTTGTTTGGTAAGGGAAGTTTTCTTTCCGGTTAGGTACCGCTAATAATGGATCGCTCGGTATAGTGCGCCGATGTAACTGCAAAACAATGGCCCGTATACCGTAGGAACATCCGTAAGACAGCGTCTGTGCAGGTTCGTTTTACCGACGTGATGGATACGCGAAGTGCGATTAGAATACATTTACGTTTCACAAACGAACACGCATCGTCGTATTCGTATGTGCAGTGAATGTGTGCGATGTGTCCACAGACACGTGTGTCCGTATGCGTGAAGAAGTGCAATCAGGATCTACAAAGGTTGTAGCATTTCATAAAGGTCACATCCACCTTGTCTTTCTGCCGAGAGAGGGGTATTAAAATCAACCCCCAACAGCCGCATTTAGCGCATACCGCGCGCGGCCGGGCTAGCCTTTTCTTCTAGGTCGGCCTCCATTTTCTGGCACCGACTACGTCAATATCTTCCGCTTATAACGGTAACGGTTCATCTCTCTGTCTCTTTCTTTATTATCTCGTCTATATTTTTATATTCCGCCGCGCGCCGTGACGATAAACGCGCGTATAAAACCATTTATTTTTCCGAGCATAAATTGACGAACGGAGGTGGTAGCGTGTAACAACGCTATCTCCCGCTTGGGATTTTGTAGCGCGAGGTCTCGATAGGAATTAATGTTGAACGCAGCGTTACTCGACCAATCGAATGTTATAATACGTGTCGGATACTTTCTTCCAACTTAAAATTGCTTCTAAACTAGAAACTTAAAATTACTTCTGAGCTAGAAACACCATATTCAATTTTCGAATTGCGAGGAATACGAAGGGGAATGAAGTACCGTGCTCTTTGAAAAGCTTTAAAGACACGCTTGCGGCTTCGAGCAAATTAAAGAAAACGATCGGCAACGAACTCTTTTTCTGTCGCGAGGAAAAGAAATTGATAGGACAGTGCGATCTTCCGCAAGACGTAATGACGTTTTCATGCGTATTGATCGCTTGCAGATCTACGCGCGAATGCGAACTATCCTGGCCTCGTCCTTATCCATATCCATCTATTCACTACCTGGCCATCTACATATATTCCATCTATCGACGTGCCCCTGCCGCGCCGGATGATAAATCTGATATCGCCATGCGAGACAACTTTGGCGCTCTCTTCCGGCCGCAAAAATCGAATAATATCGCCTGGCAGTGATAGGTACATCGCGCGAGTCGCCTACAGAGTGTACGTAAATTATGACATCGAAATAGGCAGGCGTTATCCTTGCATGGTTTTGAAATTTGCCCTTTTTTCTCCATTTTTTACCTTTTAGCTTTAAATATCTGGATAATTTAGGCTGGAATATATGAGTCTATACTTCTTTCGTCGATAGCTGCGTTTTAATGCGAGAAATATACGCGTTATCAAGAAAATGAGGAAAATACTTTTCCTTTTAGGAATACTCTGTGTGTAGTTAGTTTTTTTCATAGGTTTGTTTGAGATACACCTTGTGTACGCGTAGTAAAAGCTCGCAAGGACGGGAACGTATTGTCTGTCTTTGCCGACGAGGATGTTGGTGGTGGTGAACGCGAGACCGTCGTTGTACGATAACGGCCTAATAAAATCGACGTCGTGTCTTTGCGAGATGCGTGGTCATATAACATTTACTCCACTCGCTCATGCCTTACGGCTCTCTCTTTCTCTCGTCCCTTTAATAAAATTAATTGGTCTGTCCCCCGCCTTCGCGCGCGTATAACATCAGGGATAGTTAACTCGTTCATTGAGAATCTTGAGATAAGCAGCATTTTTCTTGGAAAATTAAATATATAGGCTCTTCCACCCTAAATCGTGTCGGAAATGCGTATTTACGCGTCGTTCAACTTTTCGCGAACTTCTGCGTTCCCTTTGTTTTTAATTTTTCAACTCTTTAATCGATTCAGCTGTTTTAACGTGGTCGAGTACTTCAATTGCACGATTTCTAGACAAGTAAGAAAGAACGTTAAAATTGTAAAAATACACAAGAAATGAATTATTTTATGACGCCAAACTATTTTAGATTACGACTTACGGTTTCGTTGACGGCAAGAAAAGTGCCCGACGAACGATTACACGCTTTCTCGCTGGCATTTCCTACCTTTCTTTTTTTTTTGCATCTCTTTTATTACTTCATCTCGTTCATTGAGCCTGTGAGAGATTTGAACTTTCCAATTTCTTCATTCATCAGCCGAGTCGAAAATCGTCGGCGTTTTACGAATGGAACGCCTGGCGCGGCACTCGCTCACCGACACGCTTTCCTGCGCAATTTTCCACGCGTTTATTTTCATTAAATGGATCCGATGAAGAGGACCCATGAAGCGTGTTGCCCCGCCGTGAGAACTTTAGGAAATTCGTCGAACGTTCATTTTCTCCCGTCCGATGGATTCTCACGAGAGTGCTCTTAATCGGTGTTCTTACGCAGCGAAATGCGTTGCGTGTCTGTACGCGCATAGAGAAATTTTCGTAAGAGTAACGCTTCGAGAGTGCAATTGCGGCGTGGGGTCTTAATATACCATTGCGATGTAATCGGGATTTCGATGCACGCGAAAGTGATCTCCTACATTCTTCGACGATAATTGGTGCGAAATATATTTTTAGAGATTTCAGAATTTCTAAAGGATATTCTTAAAATCTTATATGTATAGAAATCTTTACATATCTTTTATTTTACGAATTCGATTTCCTTAATTATTTAACCTGATTATCCGTTGAGGATAATGGCAAGTAGAGATCTTACTTTCTAAAAACGTTAAAAAGAAATTTGTGTGGTTTTTAATTCCCTTTTGATATTTTCTATTAACAACTTTTTTTTCTTATATAAAATTTGCGAGAAATTTTCACTTTAAACGTAGCTTTGTCAGACATCATTACAGTCGATCCCAGGTCATCCACACCGGTTAATCTATGAATCGTTCCAACGGGCTCGCGTGTAGAGTTTATTTGTCAGACTTGGCTGTAACGCTCATCGGGAGGGCGGCGGAGGGAGGAGAGGGCGCGAGAAAGGCGAGGTCGAGCGACAGTGGAGGCGCATTAATGCCAGGGGGATGACGGTATAACTCGGCCGCACCCATGTAAGGGCACCATCCAATAATAAAATCCGCGTCATTTGGCTAAAAGCTACCGCGAAGAAGGGTATCTAGTATCAAGGTGTGGCAATGCGACCCTTATCACGCGACCTGCACCCTGTACGGACACCGCGCTTCCTATCTTTCCCTCCTCTTCTACCCCTTCACCTACCCTGTCACAGGGGGTAGATGCAGGCGCACGCGAGGACAGTCAGTTTATTATAATTGAATTTCGCAACTAGGCTAGCGTCTCTATATAACGGGGATAGCTGCGTGGATGATATAAACGGCGACAATAGCCATTGTTCCGAGAGTCTCGATGCGTCCACCACGCTCGTTAATGGCGCGGACACCTTGCGGACGTTCCTCCCCTTACTTCCTCACGATTGTCTTTTTTTTTCGCGAATTCTTCTTCCTTTCCTCAGCCGTTCTGCTCTCCATCATCGGAGCCGTCAATTGTTCGTTGCTTCATATTGGCGTCGAATCTGTCGTACTCAAGCTCGGCGCTTCCCGCTATTTTTAAACGAGTCGCACGGATACCGTTTGAGATATGTTCGCGCAGAATTTCGTCGCTGACGGAAATCTCGATGCTGCGGACGCGAGCCTGTACTTTCGGACTGGTTCAGTGGGAAAAGTAAAAGGCCCCCTGAAAAGATACGAACGTATTCGTTGCAAATTCACACGTGTGTTATAGCAGCTACGAGATTACTACACACGAAAATTTTTCCTGCTATTATTTCGCGAATCGACTGACTTAATCGGAACGTTCAGGCCGGGACAACTATTACAAAAGAGAACGTTTGCGCCTCTCTCGATATCCGTGACGATGAAAAACCTCGTTGGAGTAAATCGGTTCGCCGTAGTTCTCACCGTGGTTTGATACAGGAAAGAAAAACAGATTGCGCCAGGAAGAAAGAAAAAAAGACAAGTTTTAGGTATCTAATGAGTAATAAGATTACGCCAAGTATATGCCATTAAACGTTCGCGTATTGATATTTTCATTATCTTACATGTCTTTACGACGGTGTTTCTGCGTCTATAATTTATTCTCCGTATGTTTTATTTATCCCTCTACTTATATCTTACTTATATCTTTGGAATCTCTATAAGCGGGGTCTTATAACATACTAATAACATTAACAACTATCAGGCTTGTTCCCGTTTGTCGATAAACGCTTAGAACAACTCGCTGTCATCTGCCGATTTTTTGCCGACATTTTTCGTTAAACTTCCCGCCGCCGCGGCCGCGCTGGGAGTTCTCGAGTCATCCGAGGTCCGGTAGAACGGTACAACGGGGGACGGGACGGCGGGAGGGATGTTTGCGCTCGGGTCAAATCGATCGGTTCGTAGTGCTGAAGGAACCGGTTTCCGGCGTGGAGCACTGGCGGCCAGCAGCGGTTCTCCGTCTATCGCCCGCGCGCGGAGCGATTAACGACCGGTACTCGCGAGAAAGAAACGAGATCGGTGCTCTCGTCGCAACCTGTGCACTTAGAAAGTTGCCGCCGTTCCGCCGCTACCGGCGACACGTAATCTGGAACGCGCCGCGATAGACGTTTCGCAAATCGCGCTCCATCATGTTTCGCGGCGATATTCCTGGGCGGGCATGAGAACGGGATATTCCCCGGGGAAACGATTCGCGGTCGCGATTTGCGATAGCGTAATTTTATGTAATAGCGTGATGAAGAGAGTGACTTCGATTTTTTGTATCGCGAGAATGTACAATCGTGAATGCCTCAGCGATCGGTATTACGTGGAATATATAATTTCGACAAAAATTACAAAATTACTTGAAATTGAATGAAACAAGTTAAACAAATGAAAATTACGTTACACATAATAAATTAAATTTGACTTGTTATTCAATAAATTATTAAAATAGAATAATAGAATTTTATTCATTAGGATTTAATCAAATTTGTGCAAAAACGAACCATCACTCGACCGTGTAACTTGAATTAAATGTGTGAACAGATCTGTGTTCTAGAATTTTCGCCAGAAAGAAGAAAGCTAACGAGAATTCAGAATTTAGAATTAACGAAACGCGGTTAATATAAAAAACGTTCGACAAATTGTAGCGCGACAATAGACAAATAATGAATATGTAGAAAATGATAGGCTTGTGTGTGTGCTTTACAATTATGATTTATACAATTTATGCCTTCGTGAAAACGGTGCCACATGGGGTGATGGCTTGTCACAAATCTCGTGATGTTCACTCGACTCTCACGTTTCGTGCAGAGGATTGCGCGCTTCAAAAATGCGATCGGATTGGCTTTTTATTGGTCGTAATACGATCGTAGCACGGTCGACAATACTTCGATCGATATACACACAGTAGCGAATGCTCGATGTTCGTGACTCAGCCAAATCTTGTCTCGGCTCTCTTGACTATCTCATTTAATAAAAGTCAGACCTGCTCTTTTTTTGTAAACATATTTATGAATGTATCTTTACATATATTTTTAAACGTTGATGAATTACATCGGTTTTTACTTACCTCGTGTGGCAGACTGTTTTTGTATTTAAACGACATGATTGATTTGATAATGTCACACACACACACACACACACATTAGGTTTACATTATTAATCCAATTAAAGCAAGCATTTTAGTTTACCCCGTAGAATTTCTTAACAAATCCCATTTATTTTTTGGGTAATTCCATTTGCAGCAGAGAAGAAGTTCTAAGGCAGATTTTGCATTTGACATGCAGTTGCATCATTTTAGAATTGCCTTGACCCTTGACTTCTTTTCGTCGCGATAAGTGCAACGCGAATGTCTGTCCTCGTTACTTTCGTCATGAGGCTTTGTATGGTCTGAAGATAACACTTTCGGGTATGTATAGTCAGTACGTTTGTTTGTGTCAGATTTGTTACCCGTTCTCAATGCAAACATCGTCAATTGTTTCTGATTCCTATGAGCTCAATCATGCCGATTAGGATAAATTGAGCACAATGATACAATACTTCTGATTGTAATTGTGATAATTATGGCATTGTACAAGCATTATAATTGAAGCCCTATGAAATAAACAAAATTCTGTATTCCATAGAATGTCATTACATATTATACATTTTAAAAATTGAAAGAAAAACAACAGTGTTAATTCTTTGACTGTCAGTGACGGAAATATCCGCACATTAAAAAAAGATACTTATACCTAGAGTAATTAGAACGGGATACTATATTTTTATGTTTTTGGGGTCACTGAATCAAATCTCATAAAAATTGAAATTTAAAATGGCGGATCCAATATTGCGAAAATATAAGAAATTGTTTGATTTGCATAAAAATTTGATTTCAAAAGTTATTGAAACCTCTGATTTTAAATTCAAAATAAAAATTCAAGAATTAAAAATGACAAATTTAATATGATGGACAAAAAATTCAAAATATGGTTCAATTTGCTTAAAAAATTTTGAAGTATTTTTGAAGCCACTAATTCCGTTTTAAGAAGTGAAATTTGTTAATTCAAAAATTTTGATTTTGAATTTGAAAACAGTGAGAAACTCTCTCAATACAAATTTGTATATGCGAATTGAACAAGTTGGTGGATCTGCCATTTTAAATGTTGAAATTTTTATCTCAGATTTAGAATCAACGACTCAGAAAAACTCCCAGAAAGTATCCTTTTTATAATTTTATTAACTCTTTTGTCGAAAGCATTTTTTCGCCTAACAGCCAAAGGGTTGAATTGTTACTTAACATCGACTTGTCGCTTATTGGATTTACAATCCGATCCGGCAATCTGTCACTTGCCGAAGCGGAGGTCAATGGCACGTAGAGACGGTCGCGACAGAGAGAACTGGACTGAGACCGCGTTCAACGCGAATCAGTACTATCGACACATCCGGAAGAGGAAAGACATAGTCGAGCAGGTTAATGTCGTTCTCCCTAACCCGCATTTTCCGCGTCGTAATACTCGCAATGAAAATCGAATGACACGAATCGCGCGATGTATGGATGTGCGTCGTCGTAAAGCGGCAAGCGGATCTCGTACGATGAACCGTGGACCTCTTTCTCTTCACGGCACCCTGTATATTCCGTACACGCAGCCAGGTGAGCTAACGGTGCTCCGGAGCGGTGAAGTAACGGACTCCGCCGCGGTTTGTCGTTGCTATACTTTTATTTCACGCGGATACTCCAGCTTCCACGAGAATTATACATCGCGCCTCATCTGTTTCTCAAGCGACTAAACGATTGCTCGATATCCACGAGATCATCCTTTTTTTAGATCAGGACCGTTTAATCTTCTCACATATTAGCATGAGGTTCAGTCGCTCTCGGAACTTAATAAACTTTTAGAGAGATGATCTCTAAAGTTACTGACTACCGGAAATGGAATAGCAATGACGATATTTTATCTTTGCAGTAGATTATGCAGTAGATTACTTCGACAATCATATACGCGTAATCGTACCGTTCTAAATATTTAGATTTTAATTAATAAAATTATTTATACATTCTAATATACCTTAAATCTACGTTTATTGGAAAAATTCTTCGATCTCAAAATGCGCAAGAGATTGTTCGACACATTGCGAATGAGATAAATCGTTCGCAGGCATTAAACTGTTCTTCCGCGACACGCTCTCTCTCTCTCTCTCTCGTTCACATGCACACATGCGCCCGCCAGGTCGGAGTTTTCGGAATGAATGGCGGTGAAACATTTATATGCATCTGCGAGCAGTAATATGCACGGCGAACTAGTCAGCAGAACTTTCCATAACGCTGAATTAGAATTGAATCCAGATTTCGTTGTATACATTACCCGTATCTTTTGCGCGCAAATTATTGATTTTCAGAGGTCTATGCATGTTTGTGCATGGCGGGGTATGCAATTCAAATCGAGAGAATTGTAAATTCGTTCGAGGACAAAATAAACATTGAACGAGAGAAGAGTAGGTATACGTTGTATCTCCGACGACGTGACTTATGTTGAACTCTTTTATTATCGCATCATTTTTTGTACAGATTTTTCTTAAATACATAAATAGTTCGCTTTGAATGTGGAATTGTTTACTAGATGGAATTTTTCTACGAGTTTTTTTTGCGCGATCTTGCCGCGGTCTCCACTGCTCATGGAACATCCGCGTTATTATTGCTAATTTTCGTGATTGTGACAATGTAGTGCGATAAGACGCGATGACGGATACGCACTCGGTTATGAGATTAGCAACAATACCTGCATTGGATGCACACAGTGTTGATGACCCGATCTCTGAGTTGCGATGCTTTATTATATAGAGCGTAGAATGATTCTCCGAATGAAACATAGTAGGTTACGCGATAAATATTTACTAGCGCACCGAAGTGTTAATAACATGTTATATTTTTAAAGAAGAGAGAAAATTATCACGAGTAACATTGGCGTTAACGTCAGACGATTTTAAATAAGATACTTTTCGTCTGTTCTGGAGAACTTATTACTGTTCATAAATCCATGTTTAAAGACAAGTGCCATGGGAAGCACGCATCGCGAAATTGCGGCACACAAATGTGTTTCTTTTATAATGATAAAAGATCGTAGGACGAGAGATGGACGAATCGATAGCCGATTGGAATCGAAATATTTGACATACTCCGAAATATGACATACTCGCCGCGAGATGAACCGACGATAAATATTCAAACGCACCGGTTATGAAAGGCAAACGACGGTGGCACGCAGAGAGAAAGAAGGTCGTCGAACCTTCGTCACTCTCAAACTCGTTTCCGCGGATGACTCGCGAGGAATTCAGCAACGGAATATCTCTTACCTAATCGTTCTTATATCATTCGTTACGCTACGCTTTTTTATGAGTCGGTAAATCAAAAGCCTTTCGCTGAACCTGCCGACTCGCGCCTGACGCCTTTGCGAAAAAATAATTGTTTGCGTTTGGTAACAAGCAATTGTAGATTGTAGAGGGTGGGCAATATATAACTGATTTATGTTTTTATTAACTTTTAGATGAAATAAAGAGCAACAGATTTTTTACTCTAAATCGTCTGTTAAAACTTGAAAATTACGCGTGGAATATATAATGTCTTACAGATGTGCGCCTTTTAATGTCGCACAAACTCGAGCTCTCTCGATCACATTTTTCATTACATTTTGGTAAATCTCGGGAGGTATGTTAATGGTTTCTCGAATAGTGTCCTTTAGCTACTCAATTGTGCTTAGTTCGCATACACATTATCTTTAAGTTATCCCCATAAAAAAAAGTCCAGTGCTGTTAAGTCAGGCGATCTCGGCGGCCAGATGATATCGCCAAGACAGGAAATTAACCACCCTGGGAACATTTTCTTCAAAATGTCCATTTGGACTTTGGCTGTTTGACAAGTATGGACGCAATTGTAAATCATTTTTCAAGATAATGTGTAAAAATAATGCCCAATTCCTGGGAACGACGTCTGGTAGAGGTCTCGAGGTTCTCGGCAATATTTTTACGAACTCTTTCGAAGTTTTTTGGTGTGCGAACAGGTGGGGCACTATCGACCAGACACTATCACTATCGCTGACACCATCACTGACTTGTTCACATTTTGCTACTAATTAACGAACTGTATTGGTACTCGGCACATTATTCCGAAATCTTGACGTAACTTGCGTAAAGTCACAATCGTTGACGAATTATTTTGATAAAACGTTTTTACAATGCATATGCGCTGTTGTACCGGGTAACGTTCTATAATTAATTTTTCACGTGTGCTCTCTACAACTGCCAAAGCGCTGCTAACAAAAATGCATACATTCAAAACAGCGGCTTATTCAAATCAATCAGTTGACGCTCATTCTGTGCAAATAAAAAATAATAATAAAAGAGAAATTAATGATAAGACAGGATTAAAAACAGGACTAAAAAATTCATTATTTTAAAATAGATTTTTGCCTCAGTTTTGAGGCTTAAAAATGTTCTGTAATATAGCATTTCGATCGACAAAAGAAAGTGCACGATTGTATGCCTCACAATAAAAAAAAATCGCGGAAACGCGCCGACGCGTGCTACTAGATATAATACGATTCCTTGTGCTAGCTGAAAGAGAGTGCAAATAGTAATTAAACAAAGATAATAAGTAGGCTATCACAGATCAGTGAAAGTCTATCCGGATACTGATGAGTATAGGAGAAAAGTTTGCACTCTATTCATTTACTGCGGGACAATAATACCTTGATAAGAAGAAAATTTATATTTATATATATTTCCCTTTCTGATTACGTAATCAGCTAGTATGCTTTTTTATTCTTTCGCTTAGAAAGTTTCTCGCGGCAACTTCTCTATTAAAATTAATGATGTACACTTTCTATGTATTGTTATTCCATAAAAGCTTTGCAATGACAAGCGTTTGATTTGTTAGTCGCAATAGACAATATATGTTTTTTAATTACGATATCTTAAATTATTCCAAGAAGTGGAATAATGTAATAAATTTCGACAAGCATAAACTCACGTGTATAACTCTTGTATAAAAATAGAGATATTTTTTATTTATTCACGCAAAAATCAATGAATCTTAATATTTCTGTTGCCCTATTTATTGATTTAACATTTCAATCTCACAGTTTACTCTTTAATTTTTTAATGTAAACAAAAGATTTTATTCAATTTTTCTTTTCTTATCAAAGATCTGTTACCATTTTTTTAGTCTTACAATAATCATCGAATGTGCGATATTCTCGAACTTTATACCATACTGGCATGAATTGAATTCTTCAATCTAAGCACTTCTTGTCTTTATACACGTCTCTGAAGAAATTTGGTGAGACTTTATTCTAGGTGTGATAAAATATTTTTATAATACTTTCAATTCTTGAGGGCTCCAGGTGAACTTTCGTAACATGTCGCATGGTTCTAATCAGGAGTACGGCGTTTATTTCAGTCGAAGTGTTCTCGAAAAGCGCGACGGTGTAATCGCGGCGGATATTTTTAACAGCCAGGAAATCAGACTCCATATCATCGGCCGACGATTTGCAAGCTGCGGGTGGAAGCCTTACATATTCAACAATGACTCGCATTTCCAGGAGTGTATCTCACTCCCTTTCTCACCCACAATGTACCGCGCCATTGTTTGCCTCCCCGTTCGAGAGCGACTGTCTCTTTCTCGTGTGACGTGCTTCATCCAATTCCTCTTTCTTTTTTTCTCCTGTTTCACACTCTGCCATTTTTACGCGAAATCACCGTAATTTTCATTTACACGTTTGTTTCGGTCCTTTCATTCTCGAGAGCGACGATGGCTATAATGATTCGTACAAGACTAATTTGAGGTTTTACTTGACGCTGAGTGATCCCGCGGTATTTTCAAAGTCTTTTCTCAAAAGTAAGACATCAAATAATACGCTAATAAAAAAAGATAATCGGTAAGACTGGAGTTTCGAAGAGCTCGGCATAAATATGATGCTCGGCGACAAATTGCAACAAATGAATAGTAATTGTTATAATCAGATATGCGCAACGATGCGGAGAAGAAATAACGATTTATAGGCCAATCATATTAGACATCGAACCTTCCAATTAATCTTCCCAGGTTACAACCACTATGAATCGTTTTGGTTTGAGGTGCTATAAGTGGGATTTATTTTGCTTCGCAAAATTAACGGGGAATAAAAAGTTATTAACAATATTATCAACAAGAAACGCGATTTTTTAATTTTTTTCCCAAATATCTCGAAAACTAAGCAAGATAAGGTAACTAACTATACGTACTATTTTTTGTAGAGCGTAAAATTATCTACAATAATGATCTGAACAACATTTATCGTCAAGTCAGTCGTTTAGCTTGCACGCGCCGTCAAACTCCGAGACTCTGATCCCGAAAACCCTCGATTTCGACGTTTTTTTTATGTTGCGCCGGTGATTTTTTTCCGTCATTTAAAATGGAATTAAAAATCCCCCAAAAATCACACATTATCTGAGAACTACAAAGAATATTTTTCATGGTGCAACCGACTTTTTAGACCCTTTTTCTTTAGTTTGTAGCTATGTAAGCAAAAAATTTTGACTTTTTGGAATAGTCTTAGTTTTTCGCTATTTTCAGGCCTTATAATTCATTTGAGACGAATTTTATCATATGCATCTTGTTGTGGACGAAATTTGCAACAAAAAAAGGACCCTTTTATTTTTTTCGGACGACGAACGCTGATTTTTTTATTGACGCGCAAAGTTATCCAATATTGCGCACAGGTTGGATAACGCTTAATTAGATCATTAATAACGCTTGTTTAGATCATTATTGTAGATAATTTTACGCTCTACAAAAAAGATACGTATAGTTAGTTACCCTATCTTGTTTAGTTTTCGAGATATTTGAGAAAAAATAAAAAAAATCGCGTTTTTTGTTGATAATATTGTTAATAACTTTTTATTCTCCGTTAATTTTGCGAAGCAAAATAAATCCCACTTATAGCACCTCAAATCAAAGCGATTCATGGTGGTTGAAACCTGGGAAGATTAATTGGAAGGTTAACCCCCTAAATTAGTCTAATATGACTGGCCTTAGTTGTCTCGAGCTAGTCGCGTGTTTGATCGACGATAAGGTAATGATTTTATTAAACAAATAGCGGTGTGAGATAAACACAGACTCACTACGGAATGGGATATACTATTAGTGTTTTAATGAGACCGTTCCCTTCGGTGTCCTGTATCAGTTCGAGTCTTGATCAATGACAAGGCCTCTTTGACTAACGGTTCAGCGTTCGGGAAAAAAATATCTCTTGAATACGATATTCGACTTTAATGAGCCGCTCGCATCTCACACGTGCGCATCTTGCAATGGTAATGTTCCTTATTATACTACTTTTTTCTTTGAAATGAAATTTTTGTTATTGCATTAAAATGCATCGGTGTAGAACTACTATCGGATAGAAGAGCCATGCTGCGACTTCTTTTTCTTCTTTCTCTTACATGAATACAAACAAAAACACGTTTTGTGTAAAATAAATAAACTATACGTTAGATACGCTACTGATTACTGAACTATAATTATGAAGTAATTTAGCGATTGCTCCAAGATATACATATAAATGTTCAGATTAATTTTAGAACGGTGGGACATGTTAATAAATTGAAGAAACTCAGCTATTAATCATTATGCGATGTCCAGCAGAAAATAAACTTCTCTTATACAAGGAGCAACGGTCAGGTGTAACTATGGCCTTGAGTCGAGCTCGAGCCGTTTCCGGAAGAGGTTAATACCCGAAACGCATCGTTGCCTCTTAGGGTTGGAGCGTGTCGTGAATGGTTTAAGTTTTCCACGCTTCGTGCAAGAAATCAGCCGTTCGGTCGATGTTCCTATTTATTTCCGAGCTCTCGTAACTTTGAAGGTTGCAGGAACTCGGGCTTGGATAATGTTATTAAATTTATCGATCGCCCTGTAACTCGTATCGTAATATGGTGGGTGACCGATAACATCAAGGAAAAAAGTTCATCCGCCAATCATTTCTAAAGTTTAATAGTCTCAGCTGCGGAGCCGCGACATTCTAAATTTATCTTCATTTTCTTCGGTAAAAGAAAAAAAAAAAAAGATTTACAGATTTTAATTTACGCGGAAGAGATATTAGAATGTCACGTTTATATATAAAAGCGCTCGCGTTTATTTCGATTCGGAAATCGCGAAAAAGTAAATAAGAGAAAAGCCTCATTTTTTTGAATATGTACGTTCATCGGACGAGAGTGGAATTATCTCTTTTTGCGTTATACTTTTGGCATTTCCATCGTACATATAATTCTGTCGCTATTTTGCGCCGCGTTGTGCCGAATCATGGCACGTTTGTCGGTCAATTAAAAAGTCTACGGCACGATCTCACCGGCGCGGTCCGGGGAACGCAGAAGAAGAGGCGAACGCATGTCGGTGAACGTCCGCGGGGGGTCGTCGACCCAGGTCGACCATCAAGCGGAGGAGAAGGCGAAGGAAGAGGAGGAGGAGGAGGGGGGAGGAAGAGGAAGTGGAGGTGGAGATGGAGGTGATCTTGGTCGTCTTCTTCGGCTTTAACGCCGAGTTGTCTTTTGCGCCATTTCCAGGCGACAGTGGCGGCGGCACCACCACTTGCCTCCGTCCTTGATACTCGTGCTGAAAACCCTGATCTGTACGATTATCTCAATAATACGATGCCGTCACCGAACCTTGAAGCCGAAAGGTCGTCTCGGCCGTTGGTGCGATTTACGCATGGTTCCTCCTTGATACGGTCCCCTAGTAGGAAAGCTCGATATATCGTCAGGTCGTCGTGGAAAAAAAAACAAAGAGGTTCTTGTGAAGATGTTCTTGCCTTTGGTTTCATCTTCTATATTCGATATAACATCCGTATTGAGTTTTTATTAATTGTCTTTTTAATCTTTCTTTTTAATGGATGTGCTAACTTTGAAGATACGATGTAAAGACGTGCGAAGGCGAACATTTTGAATAATAATAGAAAAAGAAAACATTATATATAACATGTAACACGTAACATTTTTCACGTTGATGTCTTGAATGACAATGAAGATTCTTCGCTTGTGTAATGTCCGATGGAGTACTTCTTCTTGAGATAAGATCTTTATACACATTGCTAAGGTTTCTTAATTTCCCGATCCACTGATGCTTATCTTGGCCAACGCTTCGAAACTCGCATTTAGAATTTAACAAATTGATATGATATACTCTGCAATTATTCCATTTAGATGGAATGTTTCAATTGGCGATCCTTATGTCTGTTCTGCTTTCAACCGACAATAGATTCTTCCCTATCCCAAATGTATCGGTAACAAGTCTTCCGAACTCTATTTTGAGGCAATCAACAGCGCTATATCGTCGTTGCGGTTTTAATGGAAAGTTATTTCTTGATAATCTGTGAACTTCATTCATTTAACTTCATATTCTCAATATGAAATTAGCAGAGATCGTAATTGCACGTATCGCCACTCAAATATCGAGGTATCTGCAAAAATTGAAACTACTGCAAAAAAATTGTATTAATAAATATGTATAATTTCAAGAACAAATTACTTTTGCTTTATTTAATATTAATGTCTACTAATTTCATCATAGTCTTCTTATGGTATTATCTAGTGAAAGTTAGTGTTATCAAAAGAAGAAACCTTTCTTCGCGTTATAATTAATCGTTTTTCTTTTTCTTCTTTCAGCAACTGTTCCGCAGTCAGCCGCAAGGCGCGACTCCGCAGCAGCTACAACTTCTGCAGCAGCAACAGCAGCAGCAGCAGCAGCAGTACCTAGCCGCGTCCCAAGCGCAACAGCAACAGCAGCAGCAACAGCAACAGAACTTTCCTACGGCCCCTTACACCGTTATCAGCGGCCAAGAGCCTTACGTAGGGGCGCTGATAGCTGGCGCACCCCCCGTTGTACCGCAGTACTATGGTGTCGGGCCCTGGGTCTATCCGGCCGGATTGCTGCCGCAGGCACCACCCCAGGCGGCCGCGCCACCGCCACCTCGGCGACCGCTCACCCCCTCTTCGGCAGCGGCTGCGGCCGCCGCCGCGCAGGACACCGCCAACAATCTGGCACAAACGGTGAGTCAGCCTTCGGCATTAGTCGTCAAGATCCGTAAAAAAATAGAAGAAAGCAGAAAAAATGACAATTTTCCCGATCACGCGTTTGCAAATAAAAATGGGAGACGTCTTTTTGCTGTGATTTAGTTACGGGGAACATCTTCTCGGAGAACATCCAGCTAAATTTATCTTTAACTGTTGAAAAATTCAAGAAATGGGAATTTTGCCATTTTTTTTTAAGGAGATTCTCTTTATGGAGTTTGTTTTTAAATTCCCGAGGTTACGAAAGTGCACACGTTGCGCATTTTTCGAAATAAATCGAATCACGCGTATGTAGGTACTGTGAGTATCGCGATGATACATGATCGTTAAATAAAGAGGCTAAATTTAGGCTTGATGGCGGGATATAGATAGAGAACTCACGAATTAGCGCGAATTAGATGTGTTTCTAATTCTGTGAAAGCTATTTTCTCGCTCGCCCGTTCCCGTGAGTGGCCGATGATTGTTTTTGCTTGATATAAGACGTGGAGCTGCGTTCGTTGTACCAATTAGAGATTGCCACATTGTCTTTCTAGATATTTTACTACTGTGACAAGTGGAGGAGAAGGTAGGAACGCGCGGCTGTGATGTTCCCGACTTGTAAAATTAGACGTTCAATTTGGAGCGAGTTACGTTTATTGTATTTATGGGCAGCGATATAAATGAACGCGACAGAAATCTCGGTGATTCACACGAAGCTTGCATAAACAGTCGGACATTTCAGATTATCACATATTTTCTGAAAGAAATTGAGCTCAAACCTTACTTGGAACTGAAGATAGAACTCTGAAGACACGTACTTCTTTTTACGAGAGCTACAAGAAGCTATTTAAATTCAATCTTCTCAATTTTTATTTTCTAGTTTCTCCAAGTTCTATTATTGATTGACTTTGAATGATCGATCAATGACATTTTTGTTAGCATGGTTTATTAATGTATCGCAATTAATCTTTCCGCAGGTACAGGGTCAGTATCAGGTGATACCGGCTTATTACGATCAGAACGGTTCCATCGTCATGGGAGGCGTGCGCGGACTAAGTTCGGCGGCGACTCCCATGAGATTAGTTAGTCCTGCACCAGTTCTCGTGAACAGAGCCCCGTCTCAACCACCACCAGGTCCACCGGCACCACCGCCACCGAACCTATATTCTCAACCGACCCCGACATCGCATAGCAACGCTACACCCGGCGAATGCCTAGGTGAGTCTAACGGGAATCCGTTCTGCCGTACTACCACCGTTCTCTTTGTAAACACACTTGTAAGAAGTCTTGTAAAATCATACTGTGTATAACATCTTGTAAAGATCTATCCCTCGTTCCTTCTTCCCTCGTCGTGTAATACGTGTGTAATGCATGTCTGTGTGCTACGAAACGAAATTATATGACGGTTGTCCGATTATAATACGTTAACGTGTGCCATTATCGTTAATGTCTGTTAGTGATATCACTTTGCTGTTCACGGTTGACTTGTCTGTTCCCTGTAAATACGCATAAAATACGCTCGACACAATGTAACATTGCAACCAGAAAAAAACGAGAGAATATATGTACCATTGATGGCACGATTCTGCGTGTCGTAGATAAGCGTATGCGCGACGATAGAGTAACAAAAGAGGACAATGCCTATGCCCGTCCACCGAAAAAAGGGTACCGTGCGCAATATCAGAGAGAAGATAATTTTACTAGTTTGTCGCATCTAAAGAATCGTCGGATTTCGAGTGATTAAATTTAACCTTCCGTCTATACGTTTTTTTTTACCCTCGGAGTGTACGTGGGTCTCTCACATTTGACGCTATTTTTCCCTACTTTAAAGTATTTAAAAAAATCTGAAAAAATTCACAAAACGTCTGTCTACATTGTGGTTGACGATTTTATAGTCATTTTGATGAACATCGTTTATTTAATAGAGGAAAGTCCGAAACCCCGCTATCGCATATTAGGAGCTTATCTGAATCTCATAATAGGGGACTTTCTTCTATTTTCTGGCAGGCTTGCAAGTTTAACAGTTACGAGCAGATATAATTTTGGCTCGGACGCCATAGACCCACGTATATAGACGGAGGGTTAATTTTCTGGTGAATTATTACATTATAGAACTATGATGCAATTTCTTTTAGAATTTTTACGAATTTTCTTTGTAGTAAATGCAGGAACATAGAAAAATGAGAAGCTTGTGTAGCATTATGATGTAAAATCAGATACAGTGTCATAAAAAAGTCATATAAATTTTATCAAGAACGGTAATTAAAACGTGGAAAAATAAATACCGCTACACAAAGAGTTCAACATTTGGAATACGAACTTGAAAACGTATTTTTTTAAATATCTTTAATCCTTTTTAAATTTTCTATGTTTAATTAATACTATTTTATATTTACTACAGCACTTTAATTATTTTAAAGATATGAATGATACAACTAACTGCTTGCGATTGTGCACATATCTTTCCTCGGAAATTGTCTACGATACGATCGCGGCGCAGAATCGATGTTTTGGCCCAAAATTCAACTTCTTCCGAGCTTTCCTATACGGCCCACGTTCGCGGATACGCGATTGCGATATGTAGACCGCTAGGCTTCTCATAGACGGTGTAAGGCTCGGTAACATACGCTAATCACTTACGACGACTAAGAAAACGCGTGTGGGTTGCGGGCTTTTGGTGCAGGTCTGGCGGCGTGCAGCGCAGCAGCGGTGGTCGCGCAAGCTCAGGCAGTTGCGGTGCAACAGGCGCAGCAGCAAGGTTCTGGACTTGCCGCGGGTTTAGCGGCTCTAGGATACGGCGGCTCCCCGCTCGGAGCATTGGGCTCGCCTGCCCAACTGCAGAATACAGGTATATGACCCGTGATCGTGCTCGATTCTCCTCCTCCTCCTCCTCCTCCTCCATCCCACTTTATTCTTCATCCTTATCCTCGTCCTCATTCTCCTCTTCCTTCTCCTCCTCATCCCCATCGTCCTCTCCCTCTCCTTCTCTTCGGGCACCTTGCTCTCGGCGAATTCTCTCTATTCTCCAGGAAAACGGCGCTTTCTTGATTCCTTAAACCCGCGGATTTTTTCAGGCGAAAAACTTAATTTTGTATCTGTATTCCTGAAAACCACACATTTACGGAACCTTCCGTGAATTCATAACATGTATATATGTGTAATTCGTGGTTTTTAAGGATATGGATTAGAGCTTCTCAATTTCTGTAGTTATCTTGTACATATTAGCGACTTAATAGCGATAATTTTTAAAGTGCTAAGGAAATGTAAAATAAATATGATCCCGCGTATGAAAAACCTGCCTAGTAATTGATGAAATTAAAGAAAAAGAAACGGGGAAAAAATAGATTACTGCGTACATTGTAATTGTTCGGTAGTTGCATAGTACGGTAGAAAGACATGGGTCAATCCCTTGTGTTAAAATACTGTATATAGAAATATGTATATTTTACTTTATCTCGTTATGGAAAGAGAGACATCCTTAGAAATATTGAGCTTATCAACTCGAGTGCTTTTTTCCTGGGACCGGAGAAATTTCTTTTGGCTCTCTACATTGGTGGTGTGTAACGGATTTTTATGTACAAAAAAAAAAGAATGAAAAATAACGTAAGGTGTTTGCATGCTTTATACAACCTAATTGATTTGTACTTTCGTGTTGAATATATAGCCAACTCTCTTTCAGCGACGTGCCTTTCACAGTAGAGCGTTTGTGTCGATTTGTTGATTATCGTAATTCTTTCGATCGTCATGTCTCGTGTATATGCTCGACCAGTTACCTTCGAGCATCTCGTGTAAAGATGACGATGTCCGTCTTGTGTGCAGGTTTAGGCCTCGGTGCGTCTTCAACCGGCAGACGAGATTCCTTTGATAGAAATACTTCAGCCTTCAGTCCAAGCTTGGAATATAGCCGGGCGAAGTGGCCTCAGAGTTACGGCGCCCTCGGTAAGGACCGTTTTGTTGTGTGTGAAATGTACTCTGATATACGGGGTGTAGGGCGTCTAGAATGATACGTTCGAATGTCCCCGTTGCGCAGAAAACGTACGGAGAGGTGTAAATGATAATGAAAGTTGAAATAGCCTCGCTTTCGTCGGCTTTTCTTATCGTCTCATTTCCCCGTATGTTCAACGTGCAGCGAGGATACTTTCGAGGGTTCGAGTGTGCCATTTTAGACGCCTGTACACGACGGCTATGAGGCATCTCGGAATCGCCATAGACGCTCGATTATCTATGTTGTACATTGTGTCTTAATAATATATCGTAATCCATTTGTACACGTGCCTTTTGTATACATAACTCAGCTATGATAACAACACTACCCTTCTCTCTAAACTGATCCCGACGTATAAATTATGTTACATCCTGATGCTTGAAAACGTCTTAATTGGGAATGAGTAAGCGCCCGCAAGGATGACTGTTTTGTCAGAGAGCGATCACACAGTGTACGCCACTGTAATCCGTAGCGATTTTAACATAATACACCACGGGATTAGACTTAGCCTCTATACAGTGTACATTGCTTCTGTACAAAAATTGTACAGCGCATCATTCACGATCAGTGAGATAAGAAGTACTCTTTTCTCTAGATACAGGTACCTGGGACAGAGTGTATTTAGCTACAAATGCAGGTACTCCCTGCAAAGAATATACAGACACAGGTACAGATACAGATCGAGCATAATTAGATACGAGTGCTCATCTTATTCTTGTAATTTCAGAAAATTTGGAGTTGATTTTTGTTTAACGAATATGTCCGATAATCAGTGGCATTTTGTTAATTAATTATAATAGTAATTAATAATAAGAGACTTATGCATTGGAACTTCTCTAAGCTTCTCAGTAGTCGAAATAATCAATCTAATTTATTTGATTTAAAATAGATATCGGTGTAGTAAAATTTTGTTTTTATTTATAAAGATATGTGATATTTGAAATCGAAGGTCGTCCGCAAATGACGGCGACTTTTGATATTCGAGGACGAATCGACTCCAAATTGATTAAAGAATCTGTCATTAAGCGCTTTGATTTGTCATGCAGGTACAGTTACCGCGTCACCGAGTCCTCTGGGCTTGTCATTAACACCACCGCCGACTTTAGGGGGATCTCTGGGTGGTCTTGTCGGAGGAGCCAGTCGAGTATCAGCAGCCCCCGGTGCCGAAGCCAAGTTCCGCGCCAGCGCGGTACCCACCCTAACAGCCAATGGAGTGTTTGGCTCTAGTAGTTCTCTGTTTCCCAATCTCGTAGGCAAGCCTGGCCGTGGAGGTGCTGCTAATATCAGCGATAAAAATTCCGGAGGACGATCCCGCCTATTGGAAGATTTTCGAAATAATCGGTAAAATCGATAGGATTTCTTACGGTTATAACATTTAAATTATGGGCTCGGCAACGAAATCATAAAATTTTTTGCACTATTATAAAAATAAATTAATTCTCTGAAATGTCATCGTTTGTGAGTAGAATTAGAAATCCGTCCAATAAATCTGTTGTGACAAGGTTCTTTTTGTCTTGCTTTTTGTTTTTTATCTTGCTTAATGAAACTTTATCCACACGTATCTCTTCTGTTTTCTCTGGAAAAAAACAGATTTCTATAATTAATTAAGATACCTGTTAATTTAAGAGGATAAAGAAAGAGTCTTCAGCAGTCGTCAAATTCAAAACGCAAATAGTGTGCGATAAAAGAACATGATGCATTGCGAGAATATATTACGTATGATCTCTTGTTTTTGACGTGGTATATCGTAATCAGTAGCTTTATCCCAGTACGCAGTTGAACAATGCGCTAATAAATTATACGTGGTCTTTTCTCTTCAGTTTCCCGAGTCTTCAGTTGCGCGATTTGGCTAATCACATAGTCGAGTTCAGTCAAGATCAGCATGGTTCGCGATTCATTCAGCAGAAATTGGAACGAGCCTCGGCTAGCGAGAAACAGCTCGTGTTTCAAGAGATCCTTTCCTCTGCATATTCCCTTATGACAGATGTCTTCGGCAATTACGTTATTCAGAAGTTCTTCGAATACGGCACACAGGAACAGAAATCGACTCTCGCCCAAAAGGTAAATTCCAGTTATACCGAAAAATTATTTTATCCAGGACAATTTATTGGAATTAACTCACTGTAATCTAATAATTCTTGATAGTGTGATATTGATCCGTAGGCCATATGTCAGAGCATAAACTTTTAATGCATTGATAGTGATCTTTTTAATCATTTCTGTTTATATATATATATATATATATATATATATATATATATATATATATTAAATCGTTGTGAATAGTTTTTTATTTGTAGTCTTAATTCTTATTTTTCTATTGTTATCTATATTTCGTGCAGAATATTTCTTTCTGTAAATTTCTATATACATTCTCAGAATGTAACCAGCCTTAGATTGTCAATAGATTTACTTAATATTATTACTTTATTGCTATTATTGCTTTTAACCACGACTCTCGCTATATTAAATATGAGGAAAAATTTTGCGTGTCATCTGATCACCGTGATTACGCACGAAGTAGTCTGATATTTTATCAAATAATTACATTAAAGGTATCTTATGAGTGTTTCTCCGTATTATAATTTTTTTCATTCATCAGGTTCGCGGACATGTCCTACCACTGGCGCTGCAAATGTATGGCTGCAGAGTTATACAGAAGGCTCTCGAGTCGATCGGACCGGAACAGCAACAGGAAATCGTGCGGGAACTGGATGGGCATGTGTTGAAGTGCGTTAAGGATCAAAACGGGAATCACGTTGTACAAAAATGCATCGAGTGCGTTGAACCGCGAGCATTGCAGTTCGTGATAGGAGCTTTTGCGGGACAGGTATACTCTCTGAGTACTCATCCGTATGGCTGCCGAGTGATCCAACGTATCCTCGAGCATTGCACTCCTGAACAAACTCAAGGAATCCTGCAAGAGTTGCACAATTCCACTGACCAACTAATTCAGGATCAATATGGCAATTACGTCATTCAACATGTGCTTGGTAAATATCATTTTTTTCATATCAATGTGATTATCAGAACTAAAGATTTTTCAGATGAAACCAATTTAAAGATTTCAATACATTATTAATTGATAATTGACGATATAAATGTATTATTATTAGTAAAAGTAATATGGTATTTGTATTATCTTTATTTTCTAAATATTCCTATTATTACGTACCGCTATTACTATTCATGAAAATGAACGTTACTATACTATTTACATTACTATTAATTTTCAACTCAAATTTTATTGCAATCAAACCTCGCTAACTCGAACCTCGTTAAGGGGGCATATACACCTAGGAGCGGGAAAAAAAGGTCATTTTGGGGATTTTTTTTAGAGGAACTGTTTGAATTTTAGAGTCGGATTTTTTTTTCTAGTAAAAAGTACGTACTTTCGAGAGTATGTTTGAATTTTTTTATTAAAAAATTTTCAAAATTAAAAAAGTTGTGGCATCTTTTTCGGAGCGTCACAAAAAAATTACCGCAAATGGTACCCATTGCCATTTCTTGAAAAATCATCTCAAACAAGAAAACCAAAATGATTCTTAAAATAGATACTATAATCTAGTCTTTGTCATAGCCGATTTTGAAAATATCAATTTTTGACAAAATTTTTGACAAAAAATTAAATAACCGATTCAAAAATAAACTTGGCAACGCGGCGCGGCGCGCGTCCAACAAAGGCGTGCACTCTTTCTGCCATAACTTCGTTATTTCTTGAAATATTTACTTGAACTTTTCACCACATATTCTTCAGATCCTAAGCTTCAAGAAAATGCAAAAATTGAAAAAACGATTTTTTTGACCATTCTAGGTGTATATGCCCCCTTAACTCGAAAACCTTTATAATTCGAATATTTTTTCATTCCTTTGAAAAACCCTCTATAAGTCGAAGAAAAAGAGGAGATTAACTCGAAGTATTTTTCCGGCGTACCAATTATACCTTAGTTTACCTCTATAATCCTAATTGTTTTTGAGATATAGAGGTTAATATTATAAATTGACCTCTGTATCTCGAACTTTGATCAATAAAACCTCTATAACTCAAAGTAAAAAGATTTTACATCAGCTTCTCTATATGCATCTCTATAAATAAATATGAATTTACTTCTTCAAAAATAATTAAAGTTATTAAAATCTTTTTGTTACTCTATTGTTTTTTACGGTAACTTTTAGTTATTTATGTATAATTTCAAAACCTCTATAAGTCGAATTTTTTTCACAATTCTATAACTCGAAATCTTGATAACTCGAAATACTCGATAACTCGAATTATTTTCTGTTCCCTTGAGATTCGAGTTGGCGAGGTTGAACTGTATATGTCAACATAACATGTCAATATGAATAATGATATTTACTTATATTTTCCATAGAGCACGGTAAACCAGAAGATAAAGCGCAATTAATCAGCAGCGTTAGAGGTAAAGTACTCGCTCTTTCCCAGCACAAGTTTGCGAGCAACGTCGTTGAAAAATGCGTGACTCATGCTACAAGACAGGAACGCGCTGTACTGATTGAAGAAGTTTGCGGCTTCAACGACAAGTGAGTGCGCTTTCGTATTGAATGCATTGTTAGGGGATTTAAATTGAATGTTCTCGAAAGCCTAATGGTTGTTTATTTTTTTTTCTCTCCTCATCGCGCAGTGCGCTGAACGTGATGATGAAGGATCAGTATGCCAATTACGTCGTTCAGAAGATGATTGACGTCGCGGAGCCGGCACAGCGCAAGGTACTGATGCATAAGATTCGGCCGCATTTGGGAAGCTTGCGCAAGTACACCTATGGCAAGCACATTATTGTTAAACTGGAGAAGTTCTTCATGAAGACCGCTTCGGCAATGGGAGTAGGAGCGACGTCTGCTGGTACGTCAACGAGCAGCGGAGGCGGCGATCTCGGCCCGATCGGACCGCCTGCATCTGCCGCGTCCGGTTCAGTCTCAACATCGAGCCAGCAGTCAACGCAGGTTTTATAAACGCGCGTGTATGGGATTGCCTCCCGCCGCGGAAAAGGAAAAGAGAAATCCGCAAAGAAAGAGGCAAGAAGAACTGCAATATCCGCACGTCGCGTTAAGTACTATCCTATCTTTTACCTTAGCGAGATCTGTTCTATCTATCGACGGGAATGACGAATTTCAACGAATTTCCCACGTTTGTTTCTTTTCTCGTTTTGCCCCGTGTCCTTCGAAAGCAAATGAAAGAGGCAAAAAAAATTTCTCGAACGATTGTTTCTCGTGAGAAATGTAACAATTTTTCTTATTTTTGCAATCGTGAAGTTGACGATATTTGTACAGTAACCAGCTTTTTCGGAACCCGGGCAACGCGAGATCACGTTATAGCGAAGTTTTAACGAGAACCCACGAAAAAAAGCAGTCCGTAGAAATGAGGATAGATACGTTGTAGTGGATTTTTCTATCGTTTTGCAATACGTATTCCTACGTGGAGGATCATCACGTGCGTAGAGATATTCGCATTAAAAGTATAGCGAGTATACCAAGTAGAAGTTGCACTATGATTTTTGATTTGCAAACGATGTTTCTCACGATCGGCTCGACGAGTTTCAGGTACGTTTCACGACCAATCGGCGCATGCTGAGCTAAGTCATTGGCTGGTCTTGTGCCGTATAAAATTTAACTTCATACAGATCCGTAAGAGGATCGCTCGATTATTGAATTATTGTGCAGAGCAGTTACGCTGGATTTATTAGGTGCGTTACGTCCTCTCGATTTAGCACACAAAAAGAGAGAAATAAGAGCTCTATCCTTCGGCGAGAATGAACAAAACAGAGCATTACGATGTGCGAGAATTGTACTCGGCGAGGACGTTAACAGCAAGCTTCTACGAGGACGACGCGACAAAATCACAAACAGTTTTAGAGACAGTTAGGTCTTAGTGCTGCATGCATTTATATCGAATTGTACGAGGGTTGTAACACATTACACGTACATTACATACATGTGCGCGCGCGCACGCACACATTACACACATATATACAGACAACACGCTACGCGTAATGTGTGACGTTTCCGATCCCGCGTATACCGCGCCGCTTCCTCTCTTTTACACGCAATTGCTGCTTTAGTATTATTTTTAAACGTGCGGTATGCGCTCGATCGACGAGTCAGCAGACGAGAGAATAAGATTAAAACTTGAGATGTAGAAGTTTTAGGAGTTATAGATATGTTGTTTAAATGTAGCATAGCGTTTGACATGGGAATGAAAAAAATCAGGCATTGACCCCCTGAACCTGGACCTCTGACCTGATCATCGATTTGTCCCCCTGAGACTACTTGGAACGTTCACAAAAAGTGATTATTTCGTTATTTGTTTTTTCATTTTCTTTTTCCTTTATTTTTTTAACTTTCGAAAGTTTCCAAATGAGAAAAGGTTTAGTTTTTTTTTAATTCTTGTTTGCATTGATTTTCTATGATTACGTGACACACACAGAAGAAAGTGAAGACAGATAAAAGCAGGCAAAGTGAAAAAGGTAACAAGATAAGCTATTCATGCTACCGTGTTTTCCTTTGTTCACTTTTCATGTTCGTAGCTTCTGGAGTAAAGAACACGTCTTTTCTTCACTCTCTTTCTCCCTCTGTTTCTCATTTCCACCATCCCGTATCCCTCGAGCTCTCTGGAGATCCTCGAATTTTGTATAAATTGTGATATAAATAAATAACAAATGTGTATAGGTACGAATATCCGAAATACGCGAGGACCGATAAATTCAGTGAATATTTTATTTCTCACGGGAACATTTCCCCTTATTTTTGACGGAGTCTGTGAATATTATGTATTATATAATAATTACTAATTATATTAAATTTATGATTTACGTTCTAAACGCTGCTGTCCCAACCATAGCTCCTTTTTTTCCTCTCCTCTACCAAATTCATCCAATTTGACATTTTTCCAAGGTATCTATACAATTGTAAGATATAAACATATTTCACACATGGACTTGCACTAGGTAAAAAGAAATTACACACACGCACACACACACGCACGCACATACACACACACACACACAGAGAGAGAGAGAGAGAGAGAGAGAGAGAGAGAGATCCTCCTGTCCCTCCTTTAATAATTTGCAGCTACCATTCTTAGAACGTAAAGGCCGAAGACCATTGTACATTGTATAAATGATATAAATGCGTTCTCGAGAAACAAAAATATCAGGAGTGCACAATGCATGTGTATCTATAATCTGTTCGCGCCATTTCCTCATAATTATCTCTTCGGATATACATATATATACAATTTAGACACACGCCACACTTTGAACATTTCAATTGTATTATAGACCATTGGAGGACAAAGAGCCACTCAGCCATTTTCATTGGGATCGCGCGTATAAATGCCACCTAATGTAAGAGATCCTTTTCATCTCGGATAAATTTTTATACATAACTTTTATGTTTCTTTCTCTCGCCGATTATCAGCCGCTCTCCCGTGTACAATGTGTGATATATTTCATTTCAAGGTAGATACTGAATATGTAGAAATCGGAGAGGAAAAAAGAATGAAAGAACTCACAAAACTCGCCAGCAAACTAGATTAAACGCCTGTCGCACGACTCTGTATAAAAAGTAAAAGTAAAGAAGAGGGAAGAACGTAGCAGCTTTCTTTGTAAGATATTGTAAATAACGATTTATTAACGAAATTGACAAATTCTTAAGTACTTCTCTCCCTCTCTCTCTCGGTCCTTCCCCCTCCGTCATCTCTCTCTCTCTCTCTCTCTCTCTCTCTCTCTCTCTCTCTCTCTCTCTCTCTCTCTCTCTCTCTCTCTCTCTCACACACACACACACACACACACACACACACACACACACACACACACACACACACACACACACACACACTTTCTCTCACTCTTTCTCTCTTTTTGTTCGAACAAAGATTACTTTTGTCAAAACGGTGTTAAGAGGGTGACGGACGAACACGTGACCAAAGTAAACGCGGTATTTCACCGTTTGATGTCGCTTACGATTCGTAAATTCCGTGGGACGCTCAACTCTCGTTTTTTCTTTGCAGTGGGCGACCCTTCCGAAAATTGCTGAGGTTGTACGTTTGTTCGATGTACCACACATATTTACATGCACACACACATACACAGTAACACGCTATAAAGATGCGAAAAGTACGGTTAGACCTCTCGTGAATATAGACAGACATTCCAACTGCCACCTCATCTTCAGTCGACAGGACGCCGGACCTGTAAAAACCGCTTTAAAAAAAAAAAAAGAAAAAGAGACGAATTATATAAACGCGAGAGACGTGTAAAACGTGCTCATAATGTTTAAGGAAACTGTGACGAGAAGAAAAAAAATAGTTCCTTCATCCGTAATGATAAATCGCGCGATCATCTGTAAATTAAAAGTCGTAAAAAGAACAAGAAACACCGCGCCTCTCATCTGTAATAGATCCATCGATCATACCTGACGAAATCGCGTGTAAAGGAAGCGAGGCATAAATTAAGCGAGAAAAACGGTGCGAAAAAAAGAAAAACGGCACGAAGCGTAAGTCGAACGCAAAATATCTCATGTCTTATCAGCTAACGTAAGATTATCGATTTACCTATCGTATTTTTATTACTATTATCATTATATTATTATGATATTGTATTATTATTACTATTATTACTATGCTATTGGATATTGTTTGATTAACGGTCTCCCTTTCCTCCCCCATTTGATTATTCATTTCCGCTATTACTAATCGCGCTAAGGCATATGTAAATATATGTGTGTATATGCATATGTTATAAATCCGCACGTATATACATATATATACGTATGTGTACACGCATATATAAATATATACATATACATATATACATATGTGCATGTATAAGCTCGGCACACATAACATACATTTATAAATATGGTATAACATGTTCCAAGTACATTTCTCATTAATCTTTATCATGTTTCTCCTCTTTCTCTCTCTTTCTCTCTTTCCTTCCCCCTCCTTTTCTTTCCTATGATAAAATATCTTGAGAATTTGGTATGAACGTTTAGGGATAGAAATCGCATTAATCTAGCAGTCTGTCGTCATATATCTATTTAAGCCTTTCCCTTGTACCAGACGAAAAAAAAGTGAAGAACTCTTCTTATCGATTTTTAATTATAAATAGTGTAAATTTTTTATATAGCGTAAAAAAATGCGATATCACTGATGAGACGCTGCCTGAGTAAATGCGTTTATTGCGTGTAAAGAAATGGAGTGCGGAAAAAAAAGAAAAGGAACGGTGACATCACGCGGTCTTCATTCGATCTTTATACGATTTTTATTATTTTTCATCAGCTGTACCCTCTTCTCGGAAGCGAAATTTACGAATCACATTGATCCAGACAGTCTCGAAGTATGATCAGCCTCGTACAAATTCTATTTTCTTTCTTTTTTTTTTAGCGAGCGTAAATTGACGACGGCATTGTTATGTTGTTTGTTGTTTGCGACAGCAGTCTCGAACACCGTAAACTTGTAACATCTGTAAACTCGATGTAAATTTCATTTGCGAAAGAGAAGCAAAGGGATAAGTGCTTGACTAATTTATCTCGATTTTCCCGCATAAATTCTCGGACATGTTTGCTGCTCTTTTGGTGTGATGGTATGCGGAGGTTTTCGCGAAATGGGAGCTTTTTTAAGTGCCACGCGCGTTCCGTAATGGCGCATCTCGAAGAGCGGAAGTATGCCTGAGCGAAAAAATAGAAAAATTGTATCCATGAAATATCGTCGTATGTAACGAATTCTTAATTTATGTTCACCGATAAAAAAAAACCGGTAAAAAAAGGATTAGGAAAAGGCAAATTTTACGAATCTTACATATTTTACATATCTCGTCAAGCTTCGATTTAAAACTTCGAAAATACGAATTTAAAACTAATTATTTTGAGATTTATCGAGAGAGAGAGAGAGAGAGAGAGAGAGAGATGAAACAGTTTAAATCCATTTGAAGTTGTCATGCTTCTAGATATTGAAAAACATTCTGAGTCTCGTAATCCTCAGCTTTTTGACAATGCGCATACAATTTTTTTTTTTTTTTTTTTTTTTTTCCAATGAAATGTTAAATTCGTTGTACATACGACGATATCGTATAGAAAGCTGCAGTATTCCTGTGACAAAACTATTATGTAAAATCACTCTGTTATTTCTTCGAACATTTGTACTTCAGGATAGACCTTTCTTTTCCCGCTATCTCCCCTTCCTTCTCCTTCATTCTCACTCTCGAATCTTTCTGCCCGCTTTCTCTCCTATTCTTTGAGAATCGACTCATAAAACGACCGGCAGGCCCTTTCTCACCGGGACATTTAAAGCATTAAGATATAAGCAGATTAAGCAACACTATAAATATTGATTATACATATATATAAATATATGTATACATATATATATATCTGTATATGTATATCTAAGCCTTATCGGTATGATATATATATGTAATAAGTACTATTTAAATATTGTAACAATTGTATATGATTTTAATACTACACGCTAATTGTATCATATATATATGAAGGATCTGCGACCTCCCACTTTGCAGACATATACAGACAAAACATGCAAGTACATAAAACAGCAGGCGCGCACACACATGCACGCACCCACACATACACATACACACACATACATAAGGTACATCGTACCCATGGACCCACACAGACACCAAACACTTAATACACATACACAGTACCATACACGTGCATACTTGCGAAAGACGATTGTGCAATTTTGAGACAGTCGGGAAACAAATCGACATGTGGCCATTCTTCGATTGCCCATGTATTCACTTCACGCCCATCGGATTCAACTGCCACGGCGCTGGTATATGAACAGTTGTTTGCTCGAACGAGAGGCCTCCCCAGCCTTTCGCGAATATCATCGGCTTTAACGCTCGTCGGCACCTGAAAATTCAACGTCAAAATTTAATCTTTCTGTCTATGTATCCTGCATTTCTTCGATTGGTGTAATCGTCACTTAGCACTTAATGATTTTCTTATAAAATATATTACTGTGGAAGAGATGTAATAGGATTATTGGAATCGGTTTTTATGCAACTTCAGTTAGACAACTTCAGTCACATGTAATGAATTTGCAAAAATCTTGTTACGACGCCTCTCTTCTCGCTCTGTAAACGAATAATTACGTTCCGAGGAGATAGGTGATTGATGACCTTTCGCCTTGAGGCCGACGATACGTAAAACCGCAAAGAGGGATAAGCAAGCAAACATCAACGGGAATGGTGCGCCCTGATATTAAGACTGATGTACAGTAGCGCGCTATTCTCATCATTTTCACGGGTCATGCACTTTTCCACCGCTCTTCTCCCCCCTACGCCGAGACACACTCGCCTCACACACTCGCGAATGACACGAACACACCAATACGGAATCGCAGGGCTAAACCAAGTATATATATATATTTCGTATATATACCAAAAAAAGAACGCGTATATATTAAATATATATATAAATATCTCATATATATTTGTCTGATATATGTCATATATGTAACGCGTAACACTGTTCGTATCGATCACCGGCTCTTATAAGAATGCGTAAGGGCCCCTAAGCATGGCGTTATCTCGCGAGAAAAAAAAAGAAAACGCGAGATACCTCGAAACATTACCCTCGGTAATGCCAGAATTGTGGAATCCCGTGATTTGGATCGAATTTTCTTCGCGTAAAGCATTTTATTTGGCATCGGCGAAGAAATCTTTGCCGAAAGGGGTATGCCTTGCACAGGGTGCATGACGATATATATGGGCCGGTGATACTGTCTGAGACACACGATAGATGCAGAGGGAAATAAAAGAAAAAAAAATCAGCTGCAAGAAGTGTATTCCATGTTAGCAGATAATTAGATAAGTGGGACGGACAAGCATACGGATTTAAGAGAGAAAAACACGCAAGATCACATAACTTGTATATTAGTGTATAGAACGCGTAGAGACGATAAAATAGCCATTGAAGAATAAAAAAAAGAATCATTTTCGACAATGTTTTTTACAAACAGACAAGACAGTGCAAGTAGATTAAACAAAAGAAAATAAAAGAACGAGAGAAAAATGTCATTGTACCATTATAAGCGAAAAGAAAGAGAAAAGAAGAAAGGAAGGAAGGAAGAAGGAACACGCGCGAGAGAGAGCGTTTCTTTCCGAGGTAATCTCATTGGATGCGCTAGAGTGGGCGAAGTCTTCGTTATCCCACTACTTTACAAAAGACACAAAAAAGCATATTACGTGCACAAACAAAAAAAAAAACTGTAAAAAAAAGCCATAGATTCGTTTGATGCGGAACACCCAGGCGATAGGACTCGACCACACTCGCAGAATCTCCGAAACGCGTTTCGACAAACTTCCCAGAGCAAAAAGACTGGCCATGCCAAAATCGGGAACGTAAGACGTCTTAAAGATGTTTTTTTAAGACGTCTTATGTCCCGATTTTGGACATGCGTGTTGTCTGGGTTGTTATTTAAAAATAACACTAAGCAGACGCTATCGTCTCCCTATCGATTTCTGTTCAAGAGATCTTCAACTCGATTTTGCTCATTCTGTCCTTGTTCGATTAGCACTTTACTTTATTTTGGAATAGAATTGCTAACTATTTTGAGACCACGGTTGGTTCGCGACGACGACACTGCGTGAAAGCGACTCGTAAATTATCACTTGTCGTGCCTTTATGCAATTGTAATCTGTGTTTGTAATCGTCTCGAGAATATATATAGAATTAGAAGGAAATAGAAAAACGATACTTAACAGTATTATGAATATCACATTTGCAATTACACTAGCGGCGGTTCAACCGGTTTGTGATATATTAATAACATCAATTTTAATTTAATGTTTATATTAATGTCTGTTGCAAATAATGACATCGCTAGAGACTACGATACAAGAGAGTTTTTCGATTTTCCGGGAACGTAAGTGCCAAGTTTAATCCGGTCTATAAAAATCGCGGTTAGCAAGATTTTCTCTTAATAATAATTTTTTAAATAATTTTCTCTGTATAAAAGCGTGAATTTTATTTGAGCGGTTTTCGAAATAGCGAGCGCTGAATGGAAATTTATAATTTTAACTGCCGGCTTTTATAACGTCTTACTTTTAGAGCGCCAGTTTTTTTAGGCAACAATCGAGACGTTCGCAATTTGCAGATTATTCGGCTTTGCAAGCCGAAAAAAACTACGCGATGATTTGATTTTGAAAATAATTTAACTTTGATTTCGTAATTTTATGAGTTTCGCGTTTTTAATTTCCGCAACGATCGGCTGCAAGTCCATCACGTGCGTTGTCGCGAACTGGGCACGTATTATGGAACTTTTCGATCGGAATTATTCCGTTTTCTCTAGAGAATACAATAGAAATTTAGGAAATAACTGAACAATTCCGATCGGAATTTATTCCGAAAAGTTTCGTAATACGTGTCCTGTTAATAGATCCGATAAGAACCGGTTTAATTGGTTTCGTTTATCCATCGGCTTGGACAAGTTTTATCGTGTATCTGCGTTTGTCTTTTTTGTTAATTTAATTGTCCGTCATGAAAGTTTTCCACGCGGAAGTAAGCCGTCTTTGATTTTAATTGATTTGTCTCTCTCGCCTCCCCCTCTTTCGATTAAAAAAAATTCGCGACAATGTAACTGCATTTTATACACTTACAAACCGATAAACACACGTACACGCACACACATACACACACGCACATACACACGCAAACATACGTGAGACACTGAGAACTTAGGTCTATCGAGTTATTATCTTAGAATCGTCTCGGTAGCGGTCCGCCGTGCATTGAAATAATGAAGTAAATGAAGTTATAAATAATCAATTAAGGAAAGTTATACATATATTGGCTTATAGCGATAAAATATTTGTTCTCGTGCTGCAAACGGCTACGTATTACGAGTAAGTAGACGCAGTGATTATTGTATTGATTAATCGTTTACGAATAATTACACACATGTATTGCTTTCGTTTTGCTTGAGTTTTGTCTTTTTTTTGTACGCAGCGGAAAATATCTGCCTACTTTTAGAACTTATTTATTATCATCTTTATCTCTTTCTCTCTCTCTCTTTCTCTCTCTCTCCGCCATATTTGATAGATTTAATACAAATTGCACGTAGGGCGATCTACGTTGTTAGCGGGAGGTCGAGGACGTCGATTTGTATGTCGCGTACGTACATGAATTTTCATATTTTCTCCTTGATATATCGAGCATACATACATACATACGTATACATAGATGCGAAAATGTAATTCCGAATTCCATCGAAATTCCTTCTGGGGATCCACCTCCTAGCGATCGACTTATACGATGCAGAGAGCCGTGCTGGTAGTTTGTGTTGAGACTAAATACCATTTTTCACTCTCATTAAGTAGGCATATTCACACATACACACACTCCACACTCACACACATAACGTACACGCACTGAGGTATACATACACACGCCGAGAGGAAAAGGAAAGAAAACATGACACTCTCTATACACACATTAACGAGACAAAAAAAAGTGAATAATGGATTAACGGTATTCTAAATGTAACATGTATATGATGGCTGTACAAATGTAACATTTTTTTCCATTATGTATGATGATAATAATGATAATGGTGAAAAAAGGGAAGATTTGATGCAAAAAGAAAATGTAATTGAACAAAAAAAAAAGGAAGATGGAAAAGAAACCGTGTGTGCGCGTCGATCGATGTGAACGCCGACGTCTCGAAAGCGATAAAGTCAATCCGTCGGCGCACCCGCGCGAGTGATTTACCAATAAAACTACTATTACTTTTAATTATTATGAAATACCATTTCTGTAATAACATTATGATATAAAACCATACATTGAATGGCAAAGTATGTGTACTTTATTTCCACTTTCCATTATCCTATATTGACGTCTAAAATCTTAAGAGTAAGGGAAAGTAGGGGAATACGACGCAGTGGGTAATAGTGCGCACCGCAAGTTTGAGACTGTGACGATAGCTGATGACACGTGAGTAACAAAATTTCAAAGCTTACGTCAATTCTAGGTAATATAGATACCTTTTATTCCAGCTCAAAGCTTCGTTTGAACAGAGGAAGCGAAAAAGAAAACGCGCCCGTTTCCTTACCATTTTGAAGCGACAGGAGTTAAGCTCGTAAGTGGGCAATTTTTATTTGCTACTGTAATTGGTATAACAGTGAAATACGATCCCTTGGGAACCTTTTGCCGCGTTAGTCCCATAATTTCATTTGCAGTTCGCGAGTAATTGACAAAATTGTCCAGAAATAACAAATCAGGGAATAGCGCGCGGCTTTTATTCATGTCGATTTTATATATATAGTTTATTTATATTCTAATTTATATATATGTCGAATTAATCGTGTGTTGAAGCCATAAATCAGTTCTACTCGCAAAAAAAAATTTTTTTTAAATATCCTTCCATTTCTAAAGTTTCGCTTTTAATTTTCAATTATTTATGATAATTCACATTAACTATACTTAAAACTAATGATTTAAGCAGAAAAGTTCGAAATTTATCCGCTGCAGACACAAATTTTGGCAATTTCCAAACTGCGCGATATTACCCGCCACTTTCATTTTTGTCCGATTTTGCATCATCTTAAATATCGCTCAATAAATATTTAACAACAAAATTATTATCAAGTATGAGTTTACATACTTGTAGACAAACGTTCAAAGGTTCTATAGCTGCATTTAAATTAATTGTTACTATAAAAGCCATTTGCCATTTTGTATTAACAGATTTACCTTAAGTGCACACTATTAGCCCACTTTCTCCTAATATATAGAATTTAAAGAGCATTTATATATTGCGCAATTGTAACATATGATTGATGTAATATTAATATGTAGTTAGTATGACGTTATACAGGGTGAATTATTTCAATTTACCCACCCTCAAAACTTTTATTTTTGATTGTAGATAAAAAATGCTTCAGACAATACTTGTTGTTTGGTTTGGAGGGTTACACATGATCCAGATGTAAGTCCTCACCCCAGTAAAACAGGTACGTCGCATCTGCGTCGAATCTACGTAATACGTGGATGGAGATTCATCCGCGAGTTATCCACGTAGATTCAACGTTTCTTTTTCATCGTCAAAATCGAGAACCTTATTCGCGTGGATTCAACGTTTCTTTTCCATCGCCAAAATCGAAGTACCTTATCCGCGTGGATTCAACGTTTCTTTTCCACACGGAGAAAATTTTATATTAAATTTTACTATGCTGCCGCACCAACTGCGGACCATCAAGACGCACAAGTTTAAATGCTATAGTCTTATAGTAAAATTACTATGTCCATAGCATTTAATGCTACGATCATGGCATTCAATGCTATAATTATAGCATTACATGCTATGGACATAGTAATTTTACTATAAGACTATAGCATTTAAACTTGTGCGTCTTGATGGTCCGCAGTTGGTGCGGCAGCATAGTAAAATTTAATATAAAATTTTCTCCGTGCATCGCCAAAATCGAAGTACCTTATCCGCGTAGATTCAACGTTTCTTTTCCATCACCAAAATCGAAGTACCTTATCTGCGTGGATTCAACGTTTCTTTTCCATCGCCAAAATCAAAGTACCTTATCCGCGTGGATTCAACGTTTCTTTTCCATCGCCAAAATCGAAGTACCTTAACCGCGTGGATTCAACGTTTCTTTTCCATCGATAAAATCAAAGTATCTCATCCGCGTAGTATCAATGTAGATTTTGCGTAGATATTTCCACTGTTTTACTGACAGATAATTTATCAATCTCAGGAGACATTGATGTTGTCAATCGCAATTAATATAGCTAAATGGAACGTTTTAATGAATAATTTATAATTAATCAAGCTGATCCATCAACTATATGTTTTGCAACTATGGTCAAAGGTTAAAGGATAGACAAGGTTTTCTTATTTTTGTGTAATGAGAGGCCCTTGTAAGGATTTGATAAAAATGTGTTTTAACTTTATAAATATACTTTTTTCATAAATATATTTACGAACACAAAATTTCATAATGAGCCGGCACTGGTTTCTGACATTCACCCGACATTAAGAAATATTATATCATATATCCAATTTAAAATTTTATTACTCTTTTTAAACTGAATTTGTTTCTTAAGATGATTTTTGACAAATTATATATTTGCGCTGGTTATGACATATGTAGACTATATACAACACTTACATCAAATTAAGAAGTAGTCTACCACGTTGGCTCACGATCCAGAGGTCCCGAGTTCGAATCCCACCAAGGTAAGTGTGTTTTTCAAATACGAGAAAATATTTATAATCATAGACTGCATCTTAAAAAACAAATTTAGTTATAAAATAGTAATAAAATTTCGATTAAAAAAATTTTTTTTATGCCGGGTGAATATCGGAAATCAGTGTCCTCTAGTATTAAGAGGTTTTTTTGGGTGAGTAATTCAATACTAAGCACCAGTAGTTCTGTGTAATAAATTACTACCTGTAATCCAGTAATTTATTACTGTGTACTTTTAGTACTTTTTTTCTGTAAGGGATGTGAAACTTTCACGTGAATTCCACGTCGAATCGATGATCTCATCCACGTGGATCCGACTACCGTTTTTAAGCGGATGATCCACTCGATTGTCTACGTGAATTCTACGTCGCTGGTCCACATGAAAGAAACGTGGATTCCACGTTCCTGTTTTACTGGGGCATGTCGTAGATGTCATCGTTTTCAAGAAATTTTAAAGGCAATTACTAATTTCTTAAATAGAACTTGATTTTTCCTGAGATAAAAGTTGTAGATCTCGTCGAGACGTTTTCAAAGCACTATAATAAAGCTCTCTTTCGTTAAAGATTTCCTGAGATATTATAAATTTTTCATGATATTTTTAATATCAATAATAAAATATCTCATAAAGTATTCACTTTTCGATTACTTTCCCTTGACACTTTTGTACGTAGAAGAATAAAAGGAAGCGAACAATAAAATTAATTTTTACATTTGCAATTTTGCACAATTAAATACGCTTACAAAATGTAATCAAATTTTTTAAAATAATTTTTTCTGTTCTTTTTTTACAACAACCGATTTCTTTCATTATTCTACATATAAAAGTATCAAGATAAAGTCATCGAAGAGTGAATTAATACTTTACGAGATATTTCATATTTTATATCATGTCAATTAAAAATATGACAAAATTTAAAATATCTCAGGAAATCCTTAACGAAAAAAAGTCCTATTATAGTGTTTTAAAAACGTCTCGACGAGATCTACAACTTTTATCTCAAGGAAAAAATCAAGTTTTATTTAAGAAATATCGTTTTAAAATTTCTTGAAAACAACAACATTTACGACATGACTCATGTAAAAATCATGTGTCCCCCTTCAATTAAACCAAACAACTTTTGTTTGAAACATTTTTTCTACAATCAAAAATACAAAAGTTTTTGGGGTGGGTAAATTAAAATGACACCCTGTATACAAGGTATTTCCTAAGTAAGTACACAAATTTAGAAAGAATATTCCTTGGCTTATTTTAAGAAGAGAAGGCCTTTTATAAACATGTGTCCTAAACTGTCTTGATTGCAAAATACAGTGTTAAATTTTTATTTTATAAAAAAATGAAAGTTTTGAAAATCTGGAAACCGTTTAAAGATATTTTATTCAAATTTGGTATGCGTATGTGGTATTAAGAACTATTTTCCAGTACCGATAAAACATTTTTAGATCCAGAGACGTGCGTATATAGAGGGTAATCATATAAAGTTTTTTAATAAAAAAAAATGGTACGCCACTGTTTTTTTCAAATTTAACAATTTTGCTAAATTTTCCAACTAAAATTCTACAAAAACTGCCTTTAGTATTTTTTGAAATAATACGCCATTTTTTAGATAAGGTAAAAACTTGAAATTAAAAACTGTAACTACAATCATATGTATCAATACTGGTCAAATATCAGTACGGGAAAATGGTTAATAATACATATATGAATACCAAATTTGAATAAAATATCTTTATAGTCCAGTCATATTTGACATCGAACCTTCCAATTAATCTTCCCAGGTTGCAACCACGTTAATTGCTTTGATTTGAGGTGCTATAAGTGGGATTTATTTTGCTTCGTAAAATTAACGGAAAATAAAAAGTTATTAACAATGTTATCAACAAAAAACGCGATTTTTTTTATTTTTTCTCAAATGTCTCGAAAACTAAGCAAGATAGAGTAACTAACTATACATACCTTTTTTGTAGAGCGTAAAATTATGTACAATAATGATCTGAACAACATTTATCGTCAAGTCAGTCGTTTAGCTTGCACGCGCCGTCAAACTCCGAGACTCGGATCCTGAAAACCTTCGATTTCGTCGTTTTTTTGATGTTGCACCAGTGATTTTTTTTCGTCATTTAAAATGGCATTAAAAATCCCCAAAAAATTACACATCATCTGAGAACTACAAAGAATACTTTCCATGGTGCAATCGATTTTTTAGACCCTTTTTCTTTAGTTTGTAGCTATGTAAGCAAAAAATTTTGATTTCTTGGAATAGTCTTAGTTTTTCGCTATTTTCAGGCCTTACAATTCATTTGAGACGAATTTTATCATATGCATCATGTTGTGGACGAAATTTGCAACAAAAAAGGACCCTTGTACTTTTTTTCGTACGACGAACGCTGATTTTTTTATTGACGCGCAAAATTATCCAATATTGCGCACAGGTCGGATAACGCTTAACTTTGCGCGTCAATAAAAAAATCAACGTTCGTTGTACGAAAAAATACAAAGGTCCTTTTTTATTGCAAATTTTGTCCACAACAAGATGCATATGATAAAATTTGTCTCAAATGAATTTCAAGACCTGAAAACAGCAAAAAACTAAGACTATTCCAAAAAGTCAAAATTTTTTGTTTACATAGCTACAAACTAAAGAAAAAGGGTCTAAAAAATCGATTGCACCATAAAAAGTATTCTTTGTAGTTTTCAGATGATGTGTAATTTTTGGGGGATTTTTAATTTTTTTTTAAATGACGGAAAAACTCACTGGCGCAACATAAAAAAAACGACGAAATCAAAGGTTTTCGGAATCCGAGTCTCGGAGTTTGACTGCGCGTGCAAACTAAACAACTGACTTGATGATAAGTGTTGTTCAGATCATTATTGTAGATAATTTTACGCTCTACAAAAAAGTTATGTATAGTTAGTTACCCTATCTTGCTTAGTTTTCGAGATATTTAAGAAAACATTTAAAAAATCGCGTTTTTTGTTGATAATATTGTTAATAAATTTTTATTCCCCGTTAATTTTGCGAAGCAAAATAAATCCCACTTATAGCACTCAAATCAAAACGATTCATAGTGATTGCAACCTGGGAAGATTAATTGGAAGGTTAAGGGGATCCTATAGTGGCAGTAGTTACCGACATTTATTATTTTAAAGAAATCTTTGAATTGGCTTTACAGAATTGTAAAATTCTTGTACAGAATTAAAGTACGCACAAAAATCTAGTGTAGGACACGCGATTTCATATCAGAAACGAAAAAAAATTAAGAATTTGGGCATATACAGCTGTCACCTGATGACAATATTTGTTTAAACAAAAATACTGCAGTTTATATGTACAAAATGTTACCCAATTGCACTGGGGACAACATGTAGGAACAATATCGTGCAAATAGAACAAAGATTCAAAGCCTAGAAAAAAAGATTTTCACTAAGGCAGCTTTATTAATGCAAAGGCACATGCAGGTTGACAGAATGAGCAGTATTGCGTGTAGCGAGAGATGGCGCAGGAATCGGACAAGGACAGGGGATCGATTACGGTTCTTGAAACAATGTGAAAATTACAAAAGTGAACAGATTTACTAGATTTCGACCAATAAAATCATAGATACCCTAGTGAAAATTTCCTCACTTTTATAACTTTCACCTCGTTTCAAGAACCGTAATAAGCCCCCAGGGGGTCAATTCTGTATCTTGGGACGAGGTGAAAATTACAAAAGTGAACAGATTTACTAGAATACGACAAATGAAATTGTAGATTCTCTAGTGAATTTCCTCACTTTTGTAATTTTCACCTCGTCTCAAGATACACAGAATCGACCCCCAGATGCATTTTGTTAGACAAGAACAGATATAGGCCGGTAATATAGAAAATGATAGAAAACGAATTAGAACGGAATTAAAAATGTTCGACATTATCGACATCGAGGAAGTTCGGCCTTCACTGTAGGATCCCCTTAACCCCCTAAATTAGTCTAATATGACTGACCTATTAAACGTTTTCCAGATTTTCAAAATTGTTGTTTTTTTCACAACTTTGACACCCAGTATTTTGAAACCAAAGCAGTTTAAGATATATGTTTATAGAACCTTTTCTTCTTAAAATAAGCCAAGGAATATTCCCTTCAAGTTCGTACTTACTTAGGAAACACCCTGTATAATTAGTTATTGTTTGGGAATAGCCATGTATTGCTCAAAATTCATAATTTTCGTTGATTATTTTCCCCTGTAAGATCCCGATCTCCCCTTATTACTTAATTGTGTACCGAACTTTGTCTCAATGCGCCGACCCAATCGCAAGTCGTTACAGGTCACGCACCACCTGCGTGATCGCCGAAATTCGCTTATCCGCTCATGCTCACCGCGCTCGAGCAGAGTTCGTTACCGAATCCCGAGCGATACACGTCTCTAACAATAAGTTTAAGTCGTCGCGACGTACGATCGCAACCGTCTTTGCGGATTCTCGAGTTTGTCACGCGTCGTACCGCTCGCCTCAACTCTTTTAACTAATATAACTGAGCTTCACTAATAATCAGTTTGTGAGAGTCATTCCGCCCTGGCGTACGAGCCTTCCGATAAGGCTGTGTCAGTCGCACAACAAACATTGGTCCTTTGAGTCGGATCGTCGCCAAGGAGAAATACTGCTTTGACTTTCAAACCATCTCGCTGCTATGCTCGCAACGGTTTCCGCCATGTCTTCCGTTGAGGAGCTGTTGGTCATGCAAGATCAGTATATGAACGCTGTGTCTCGTGCGTTGCCCAACTGTAAGAAGCTCGGTCAAGCCAAAATGACTCCGGCCGTTACGCGACAGCGTCTTACAACTCTACAAAGAGACGTTCGCCAAATGCCAGGAACTCTATGGCAAAATCTCGTTCCTTGCCGACAAGAAACTAAGGAATTCGCATCTGTACTTCACCCAGAATTACTTCAGCGAGGACTATTATAATGAAGCTGCAGACTACATGTCCGACATTCTCGCCAGTCACGATGACCATTCATCCCCATTCGGTACTCTACGCGACGGAAGCAGCCTCTTCGATCCGTACCGTGCCACGACGCATCTTCCCAGGCCAGCCTGCCGACGGGACTACAGATAAGTGGGAAAGTTTCCGCGATAGATTCAAATCTTTAGTTCACAATGAACCTAATTTGTCAAACGTAGACAATTTGTCAACGTCGTATGCATTACTTGTGCTCATGTGTAAAAGGGGATGCAAGTAAGGCGCTCGACCATCTCGCGGTCACCGATCAGAATTTCGAGGTCGCGTGGAATATTCTCGTGTCTCGTTACGACAACAAACGTCGCCTTATCACCGTTCATTTACAGAATCTCTTAAATCTACCGTCGCTCAGTTCCGAAACCTCCAAAGATCTTCGTAACCTTCGCGATCAAACAAAGCGGCGATCCAAGCTCTTAAAAACCTCGGTCGAAGGGTCGAACATTGGGATGATCTGCTGGTTTTTCTCGTAGCTCAAAAGCTTGATAAATCGACGCGTAAATCTTGGGAGCTCAAGTTTAGCGACTCCGTGGAATATCCACGTTATAACGAGCTCGATCAATTTCTTGAAGCTCGTATTCACGCCTTAGATGCGATCGCGCCATCCATTCCAAAGGAAAAGTCGTTTGAATCCTCTAAAAAGAAAACGCTCGCGTCACATACCGCTTCCTCTGTTCCATTTGCATGTGTGCTCTGCAAAACGAACCATTTACTTTATCAATGCCCCGCGTTTTTAAAGCAGACTTCATTCCAACGTTCCGACTTTATTCGAAGAAATAAGCGCTGTCTGAACTGTCTCAGCACGAAACATTCGGTTAAAGATTGTACGAGTTCTTATGCGTGCAAACAATGTCATAAACAACATCACTCGCTATTACATATCGAGAACTCTGTCAAGCCTGACGAGGCGGAGCCGGTGCAAGCTTCGATACCCGTGCACAACACGGAGAAAAAGGATTTGCTATATTAGCAAATCATTCGTTACTATATAATGACAACAAACATTTGGTTTGCTGCGAGAGCTAATTAATTTAGCAATAGTAGAAATTAACTAAATAATGTAAGAGCCGGCGCAAGATCTAATATGCGGGAAAAATTATATTTAACAATAGTAGAAAACCTTTTGTTGCAGTAGCAAAAAGTTTGCTACTCGCAGCAAACCAAATGTTTGTTGTCACTTTTTTTTTCCCGTGAACGCGATTGATAGTGAAGCCGCGTCACATCTTGTTTCAAAAATCGTAGCGGCGAATTCCCGAATTTTGCTCGCAACTGCTCGCGTTCGAGTGTACTCTCCTTCCGGTCGCTTCGTAAACGTTCGCGCGCTCCTCGATCAGGGTTTCGTAACGACCTTGATAAATAATCGAATCGCTTGTTCAATGCTTACACTTACCGAAAATAAAGCGCTCTGTCTCGTTACCGGAGTAGGCGAATCGCGGTCCGTCGTCCGCCATGCGGCCCAGATTATGATAACCTCAGCGTTTAGCGACGGTCCTGCTTACTCGTCCACCGCGCTTATCCTTCGGTCCCTGACTAAATACGTACCTAGTCGGATCAAGACTCAAGACCACGTGCCAATGGCAGCACGTCGCCGGTCTTGAATTACGGACAGTGCACTCATGAGCCCAGATCCGATTGACGTGATTATCGGCGCCGACTTATTCGGTATACTCGTCCTCGATGGTGTTCGCAAGGGATCCGACCACGAGCCTACGGCTCAAAATATCACCCTCGGCTGGATTATTTCTGGTCCATTCTCCCCAGCTTACACGAGCGTACCGACATCCGTGCCGGCGCATCACGGCGTCGTCCACGAGGATCTCGATGTCGCTCTCCGTCGGTTCTGGGAACTTGAGGAGATACCTCTGGAGACTCATCTAAGCCCGGAGGACCGTCAATGTGAGGAGCATTTCAAAGCTACTCACTCCCGCACGCCTAAAGGGCGATATGTCGTGAGGCTACCGTTCAAAAACGGAACGCCGGTCTTAGGCGAGTCGGTCTACCGCTCTCGCTAGCTTTCTTCGTTTGGAACGCCGTCTCCAGCGGGAACCTACCGCGTCCGAGTATCGTGATTTTCTCGCTGAATATGAGTGGCTCGGTCATATAATTGAAGTCCCCCCGACGGACTCACTCGAGAGCTCTCAATCGTATTACATACCTCATCGCGCTGTCTTACGAGACAGCAGTGCCACTACTCGTTTGCGCGTGGTTTTTAACGCGTCTAGCCGCACCACGAACGGCACGTCCCTGAACGATCATCTGATGATCGGCCCTAAACTTCAGCAGGATTTAGCGACCGTTATCATTCTCTGGCGCCAACACCGATATGTTTATACCGCCGACATCGCCAAGATGTATCGGCAAATCCTAATCAATGCCCGCGATATTAATTACCAACGAATTCTTTGGCGCCCCACTCCACGCGATCCGATCAAGGAGTACCTCCTTCTTACCGTTACTTACGGTACCGCTGCCGCTGCATACATCGTGCTTCGCGTTTTAAAGCAACTCGCCCAGGATCACGGCGCTCAATTCCCCCTAGCAATCCCGATTCTACGTCACAAGACTTATGTCGATGACTGCGCCTTTGGCGCAGATGACCTTATTCTTGCACATCAAACGTGCGATCAATTAATCGCGCTGCTCGCCAGAGGTGGCTTCCGGCTTCGAAAATGGGCGAGTAACTCTCTCGACTTACTCTCCGATATTGACCCGTCTGATCACGGACTAGCTACTCACAAAGCCCTTGAAGACGATGAGCATATTAAAATTTTAGGCATCGTCTGGAATCCCGCGCTCGATGTTTTTCAATTCCGCGTAGCCATCCCTCCTTCGCCCGGCAGAACTAAACGCGCCGTCCTGTCAACTATCGCTAAATTCTTCGACCCCCTCGACTGGGCCACTCCCGTCGTTATCACAGCGAAGATCTTTTTACAGCAATTATGGTTACTCAATAAGACGATGAAATTCTCCGTAAACTTCTAGACCATTGGTCCGACTACCACAAACAGCTCTCGTCTCTTGACGCTATTCGGATACCGCGTTGGATCAGGCATGGATCTCACACCGTGCACAGTGCCTCTTCACGGTTTTTCTGACGCCTCGACGGCTTTTGCCGCCACCGTGTACCTTCGTATCGTCAATCTAGACGGCTCAATTTCGGTCTCTCTTCTTATCGCCAAATCCATGGTAGCTCCTCTTAAGACGATGAGCGTCCCCCGCCTTGAATTGTCCGCCGCTCATCTGCTCGCTCGATTGATTCGCTACGTTCGCTTACCCCTTCAAATGCCGAACCTCGAGTGCTTCTGTTGGACAGACTCGAAAGTCACACGAGCGTGGCTGAGTCAATCTTCCTCTCGATGGAAAACTTTCGTCGCCAATCGGGTTTCCTCCATTCAGTCGCTTCTTCCTGACGTTTCGTGGCGTCATGTTCTGACTCAAACCAATCCCGCCGACTGCGCCTCCCGAGGCTTCGCTCCAGATGCTTTGGAAACGTGCACAGCCTCTGGTGGTCCGATCCTGCATGGCTATGACAGTCCCCTGAATGCTGGCCGTCCTCCAGCACCCCGGAACCGCCAGCGGATAATTTCGAAGAACGCCCTGAGCGTTGCGTCAGCACATTTCATACTTCCCCGAGCTGAGACCTCGCGTTTTTCCTCATGGTCTAAACTTTTACGCGTTACCACTTACCTTTATCGTTTCCTATTTCGATGCCGGTCTTCCAAAACCCCTCGAAGGGCCCTCCGCGGCTTTACACGCGGACGAGATCAGCCAGGCCAAGCTTTACTGCCTCAGAACTATGCAGGCAGATACCTTTCCCCAAGAGCGTTTGCATTTAATTAATCGAAAATCGACGCCGAGCGTCAGTCCTTTATCCTCACTCAATCCTTACCTGGATACCGACGGCCTTATTCGCGTAGGAGGATGGCTTTGTCACGCTCGCCTCCCTGGCTCGACTAAAAACCCTATCGTTCTGCGTTCACACTCGCTCCTAGCTCTCCTTATCGAGCATCACTACCTGAGAACGCTACATGCCGGCCCGCAACTCACTCTCGCTTCCCTGCGAAGTGAATTTTGGATTCTCCGCGCTCGAGCTACCGTTCGTTCCGTGCTTTACAAGTGCGACCGATGCGCGCGAGAACGTGCCGAGATACCGGTCGAACTCATGGGTGATCTACCAGATCACCTAGATGCTAGGATGCTAGGATGCTAGAGTTAATCGCGCGACTAAAGCATTCGTCCATACCGGTGTCGATTACGCAGGACCGATCGCCACTCGAACCGCTCCAGGCCGCGGGCACCAATCGAAAAAATCATATGTCGCTTTATTTGTCTGCCTCACGACGAAGGCCATTCACTTGGAACTCGTTAGCGATTATAGTTCCCCCGCTTTTCTCGCCGCTTACCAACGATTTGTCTCCCGCCGCGGACTACCGCACTCCATGTATTTCGACAACGGAACCACATTTCAAAGTGTCGACCGCGAACTGTCCGAAGCGTACGCGCAAGCTATTCGCGATCCGAATTTTATAAATCGACTCGCAACCGATCACACTGCATGGCATTTCTTGCCCCCAGCAGCGCCGCATTTCGGCGGCCTCTGGAAAGCCGCCGTTCGAAGTGTGAAACATCACTTAAAATGCTGTATCGGACTACATACACTTACTTTCGAGGAAATAACCATCACGCTTCTCTGTAGGATTGAGGCATGTTTAAATTCGCGCCCCATCGCTCCCGTTTCAGATAACCTCGACGATTATCAAACCTTGACGCCTGGTCATTTTCTCGTCGGCGCCGCTCTTATCGCCCCGCCTGAGCCTAGCGTGCTCAATCTTAACGAGAACAGGCTCTCTCGTTGGCAAATGATCCAACGGTTAACCGAAGTTTTTTGGAGGTGTTGGTCAAGCGATTATTTGCACACCCTTCATCAGCGCCCGAAATGGCGCGTCGTACAACGACTTGCGCGAGTCGGCCAAATCGTGCTATTACGCAACCCTTTGGCTCCTCTGAGCCGCTGGGAGCTCGGTCGTATCACCGCCTGCCATCCCGGAGATGATGGCTTGACCCGCGTGGTTACCGTGAAAACCAGCTGCTCGGAATACAAAAGGCCAATCGTCAAACTCTGCTTTCTTCCAGTTGAAATTAATACCGCCGAGTTGTGTAATTCCGCCACGGCGGACGGAACCGCTAAATAACGCATATCCTTTTGTACGATATCTATCTGTAAAAATTAATTGTAGTCCATTCCGGTTATATCGCGTTTATTCAAACCTTTGTATTTCCAGCATCTATATCATGACTTGTTGTTACCTTTATTTCGAATGTCAACATTCGAGGCGGGCGGTATGTTGGGAATAGTCGTGTATTGGTCAAAATTCAAAATTTTCGTTGATCATTTTCCTCTGTAAGATCCTGATCTTCCCCCTTATTACTTGTGTACCGAGTTTTGTCTCAACGCGCCGACTCAATCGCAAGTCGTTACAGGTCACGCACCACCTGCGTGATCGCCGAAATTCGCTTATCCGCTCATGCTCACGCGCTCGAGTAGAGAATTCGTTACCGAATCCCGAGCGATACACGTCTCTAAGTTTAAACCGTCGCGACGTACGATCGCAACCGTCTTTGCGGATTCTCGAGTTTGTCACGCGTCGTATCGCTCGCTTCAACTCTTTTAACTAATAAAACTGAGCTTCACTAATAATAAGTTTGTAAAAGTCATTCCGCCCTAGCGTGCGAGCCTTCCGATAAGGCTGTGTCAGCCGCACAACAAACAGTTATTATTTTTAGAATTCATAAAATTTAATTCAACATAACACATATATTCAATATAACACAGAATGATGTAGAAATTATTTCTTCGGAAGACTTTATGATTTCTTTTCAATATTAAAATCTTAAATAAAATTTCTATTTGTTTGTATTCTGCCTTTGAAATTTCGAATTTTGCTTCGTGACACGCACTGAGAAAAAAATATTTAAATCCAAGAAAATATTTACTCCAATAGTACCAATGACATATTTACTTAATATAATCACATATTTATTTAGAATTAGATATCTTTACTTAAATTAAGTAAAGATATCTAATTCTAAATAAATATGTGATTGTATTAAGTAAATATGTCATTGGTACTATTGGAGTAAATATTTTCTTGGATTTAAATATTTTTTTTTTCAGTGCGGGATTCGGAAGGAAACAGGCTCGCGAAAATAAAGAAGCTGGATAAGATGAAACGGATGCGATAGAGTATTGGCCTAAATATTAAACGTAGACAGAGTTTGATGATACCTAATAAACATTTTGGTGAGTTGTAAGATTTCTTTATTAAGTATAGTAAGTGTTGTTTAGACACATGAGCAATAAGAAATAGCTATTGTTTACATAAAATATTACGTTTTTAAATATCGGCTTGCGAGATAAATTTTTGTCATAGTTGAGAAAACTAAGAGTCGATACAAAATCATTGTAAATTGTTATTGTTAGTGAAATAGCTGTGATAATAATGTTGCAAGTTCTCTAAAATCTGTTTTCCTTATAGATCTTTAAATGTATAGATGTTTAAATGTAACTGATTTCCAGGTATAAAACACGCATTTATGTCCATGCTCTTATGCGCATGTTTTTTTGCCTAATAATATTTTATTGGTAATGTAAATATGTAAAGATGCTCTATCTATTATTTGTGTTAAATATGCCATATATGTATACCAAACAGTTAAGTACATTTCGTATAAAAACTATGATAATATCTTATGAGTATTTAACACATTATAATAGTTTTGCTCCTATCAATGTTTATTTAATTTTTCTTTTAATACGCACATGTACGTCGCGTATAAAGTACATCGCAAAAAATATATTTCGAATTTATAGTAAACAATATAAATGTTATGATAACGTTAAAATAAATGAATAAAATTTCAAATATAATTTTAAAATTGTAAATAAATGAATGCACAAAATTCAATATTGTGAAACGAAACTTCATCATATTTTGTTGTTGTCTTATTCATTTGTATTTTAATAATTTTACCTCGCCCTAATTTTGCCGTAAAAGTAGATTAGTCGAAAGAGATCAATAGGAATTTGTTTCTACGTTATTCTCCAAATTAGCTAACATTTTAAAAATTTGTAAAATTCGTTCTTTTTCCTATTTTTTCTATTTCTTTCTATCATATTTCCGTTCATATCTTCCTCTTTCAGTTCTTACATTGCTTCTATATATGGTAGGTAGTCCATCAATGAACCAGTAGTGTACCATTGCGATATTTCATAAATGTAATGTTGCTAGATTGTGCTTGTTGTCATGCAACGACTCGCATTTGACCCCTCTTCGGCTCCCCAATCGGCTGGCAAATCGCGCGAAGGACGGTCGTTTGAGGCCACATTTTGTGATTTTTGGGTGACGAACTAAATTTTTTTCGTAAGTTTTACGTATTTTTCATGTTGTTGATGTTGTTGTATCTATAATTTTTTTCATTATTCTATAATTTTGTGTGTATATTTAGCTTTATAATTCTGTAAGCAACTTTCTTCTATTGCATTATTTTACCGTATTTTTTTTAGATTATCGTAAAAAATGTTATATAGTCTACAATGAACCATTTTGTTTTTTATTAGAGTTATCTGTGTTATAACTGTTATAAGTCTTATTAAACTGACTAGTTGCTACAAAAAATAATAATCTAAGTGAGAAAAAGTGATTAAAAATAATAATTTTAATTGTAAGCTTCAAATAATAAAAGCTTAACATATATAATTAAGTTAGCTTTAATTTAAAGTCATACTATTCTAACCTTACTCTTTCTTATCATGTCTTATAATTATCTCTTCCCTAAATAAACATTTTAAAACACTAGACACTACAGACGCGCGCTACGCGCGCGCTATTTAGCTTTAACATTACACACAACTGTCAAAATATATGATGAACATTACACACAACTGTCAAAATATATGATGACAGTTGCAAATGAAGTAAGCGCAGTGAGAGAACCAATCGGCATCACGGAAAAGACACAACAATAAACTATCCATGCCTTTTTTAGAAAAGGATAGTAAAATTAAAATAACACTAACAATTCACAGTATAAAAACATGTGGTTTGTTGTTAAAAATGGCTAGGTTCATTGTGTACACACCCCTGTACACAATGAACCATTTGACATTGTTTTAAAAAAATCAAAATTGTGGCTAAACTTTAAAAATAACTTATAAGTCATCTTATACAGTATGTAGCCAACTAAATTCATAAATTGTATGCAAAAACACAGATCTCTAACTCAATAATTGAAAGAGATATAAGCCTCTGAAATTTACAGGGTTCATTGATGGACTACCTACCCTACACAATGCAATACATAAATTCACATTATCAGTATATATTTGTAATTTATGTACAGTATGCATCTTTCTTGAAGCTTGCGTAAACATGATACAAAGTCTTCGTTTACAATTAACATTTGATTCTTCAACAAACTACTTACACGAATTTTTAGTTAGTTAGTTTTTCTCAACTTTTAATGTGATGGCAGTATGACTGCGAATCACAGTAGAAACATGAATCAAAAGTTTTCTGATTGTTTTTTTCCATTTAACGATCTATGTTTCGATTTTAGCACAAAGTATGAAAATTTTTTCTTAAGGCCCTCAGTCACTGTCCTCTGCGTTTCGTGGAGTACGAGTTAATGGTCGCCGACTATCCTCGTCCGATCCGTATATTACTTCCTCCTCAGAATCATTGAACATCGAGAACGCAGGGCTATCTTTCGTTATCGATGAGTCTGCAATAAATGTAACAAAGAAATTATGTTCTAAACATAAATAATAGAATATACAGGGTGATTATAAATTATTGTCGGGGTTTTCATGGTTCAATAACAATAGAAAATATTACAAGTATTATTTTCATGAATTATATTAACGATGTACAGGAGAATCTTCCTTCGTATTTTTTTTTCAATAAATTATGTAAGAAATTTTTTTACTTTTTTAAGTTGTTTCTGATTCTTACTACCTTTTTATATTTTGTAAGATTATTACTCTTCAAGTTTGTCGCTAAATGAGTAAGTGTTATATCGAAAATTATGGAGTATAATAATTGTTTTTCGGAGACACACTCACGTTGCCCATAGACCTGTTGAAGCGCAGGCGCGTAAACATATGCCATGGTGTATAAATAAAAATTGAGGAGACCATAAAGAGCCATGAACTGCGCGGACGTGCGGTAATAAGTGGAAAGACGAGAAGCGAAGCTGTCCTCCAATACACCGGCTCCGAATTGACGTGCGGTGACCAAACTGCAAACGCCGGCGACCACCGCGGCAAGCAGGGTCAAAAACCGCAGACGTAAATCTGCAAAGTAAATCGCACGCTTATCATCAAGTTGTAATTGTAAATCTTTACTCAAAGATATAACAGTAAAATTTGCGATAGGAAGGACTCTATAAAGCAATACGTAAGTGTTACATTTCGGATTACTTTGGATACAAAGTATACGAACATTATGACTATCTTTCTGCTTTGCTGAGATGAATAAAGAAGCGGATAAAAGTTAGCCACAAGATATTTTTCTTGATAAAAATGTCATTTAATGCTCAATTTCCAAATATTTCTTATGTCTATATAAATTGTTCATTTATAATAAAATTCAAGATATAGACTATACAAAATTATAATTAAATATATTTTTATTAAATAACGGCCTTAGCACGAATTAAAAAATATATTTACCAAAGTATGGCATAGATCGTAGTTCGCTGTATGCTTTTAATATAAGAAGCAACAGATATGCGATGTAGAAACCACCCACCGTGAAGAAGAATACCTTGAAGCCCTAGAAACAGATGTCTGTGTATGCAGTGTGTTACCAAGTACAGATATTTAATATGTTTTTCATATATCTATTTCTTATATATCTTATAAGTAATCGTATATTGATCGCTTCTCTATCGCAAAATGTCACATCTTTTTGCTACTCTTCTTCGGTAGAGACTAGTTTCGATCTATACACCACTTTCGATACGACGCCAAATTAAGATCAGAACTGGTAATCTTCAAGTACAGCATGACAGAAGCACTAGCTGTTGAAAAATTATCTATATCAGTATCGGATCGCGATTGAATCTGTGTGTAAAAAAAAAGAGTTGCAACGAACGTGCGGAAACAAGATTTAAGACGTTCCTACAACAGCTACAATAAAATTATCTTTGGTTTACTGATCTGTGAACATGAGACAATTCGGTTAGTACTAATAACTTAACTTTTTCTCAATCTTTTCTTTGAGAAAAGATTGGTACAAGAGTTAATAAGGATATATATTCTAATCGAGTAAAATTATAAGGGCTCATGCACAATGAAAGGAATAAGGAACAAGGAATTAAACATAGAGAGAATTCATAGTCGCATCTTTTTTTCAAGACCGTATCTTGACGGTCCTTGTTTCTTATTCCTCTCATTGTGCATGAGCCTTAATCTTGACAAGAGTTAATAGAAATAAATTTACCTGTTTTATAATTTATGCAAGATTTAGATACATAATATTTCAAGTTTATTTTAGAAATTTTTGATAAATTAAAAAAATTTGTGAGAAAAAAAATGATCATGTATATTTGTCAATAAGTATACATATTCTCTCTTCCTCTGTAGAGAATTATAAAAAGAATTATAAAAATTATATTAAAGTAAAATAATGAGAGACGTTTTACAATCAGTAATTACTGCAAAATTTCTTTTCTTTCTCAAAATGAAGAAAATGGCTTATATATTCAATATTGCTGTCCCGTTCGATCGCTTCATTAACGGAATGAATTACTTGTATCAACGAATAAATAGCTGTTTACTCAATTAGCGATCGGCATTATTATACTACAAGCTTTGCTAAGGATCAGCGGATTGTACACGATTGTCAACTGTCCGGTGGAATTGCGACAAGACTTTGCGAAATACAGCGAACCAAAGCCACTGCAAATAAGCTGCACAATGCAACTCTTGTGCCCGCCGGAAGATCTGACGAATTACGAGAACCACGATCGAGGTACACGAAGACGATCCTGAGGTCAGGGCGATGTGCGAAGTGAAGCTCAAGGTCAACGTTGTGAGAAATCTGAACGCAACTGAGACGGAAGAGGAAAACCCATGCGCCAGGCTCGCGCACCACGAACATCAGGTGTTGCTGCCTCATTTGACTAACTGCAGCTTGGTAAGTTTCTTCGCGGAAAAGAAGAAGCAAGTAAATTGTATGGAATCGATAACTGAACGACTTTTTCATTTTCGATTATACTAATTATTGATGTCCTGATTTTCTATAAGTTTAGTTTACTTTTCCTTCTTGATAGTATAAAAAACTGGGTGACACTCTGTTTTCTCATATACATGTATAAAGAACGTAATTTTATAACAATTCAGTTCTACAAATGCGACTGGGGCGTGCCGATGTTCTTTGAGTGCCCAGAAAAGTTGCAATTTAATCCCATTCTTCAAGTGTAGTGCAACTGGCCTTGGCAAGCCGGGTGCGACTCGTCCTGGATCGACTGTCCGCGGCCGTTTTTACGATGTCAGATTCATTATCCGGGACCGCTGTTATTGCCGCATCCCTTCCTGTGCGATCGTTTCTATCAGTGCAATTGGGGAACGCCTCAGTTACAGATGTGTTCCACCGGACTCCCGATAAAAACAGTACGTGAAATCCACGTTATTGCTACGTGGATCAGCATCGTGGAAACCACGTGGACATTCGAGTGGACAATCCGCTCAAGAACGGTACTGTAGTCCACGTGGATGAGATCATCGATTTGACGTGAAATCCACGTGTTTCACTGAATAATTATTCACTCGACATAAAAAAAATTATTTATTTCGAAATTTTATTATTTTTTAACTAAATTTGTTTCTTAAGATGCAGTCTATGATTATAAATATTTTTTTGTATTTGAAAAACACACTTACCTTGGTGGGATTTGAACTCGGGACCTCTGCATCGTGAGAAAACTGCCTTACGTGGTAGACTACTTCTTAATTTGATGTAAACGTTATATATAGTCTACATATGTCATATAACCAGCGCAAATATATAATTTTTCAAAAATCATCTTAAGAAACAAATTCAGTTTAAAAAGAGTAATAAAATTTTGAATTGGATATATGATATAATATTTCTTAATGTCGGGTGAATGTCAGAAACCAGTGCCGGCTCATTATGAAATTTTGTGTTCGTAAATATATTTATGAAAAAAGTATATTTATAAAGTTAAAACATTCTTATCAAATCCTTACAAGGACCTCACTAGACAAAAATAAGGAAACCTTTCGTTAATGAAACTTTAGAAATAATGCAGAAACATAAATTGCTGATGCACCGACTATAGGGCTAAAATGTGTCAATCGACATGGCAATTGCATACAAAATCTTATTCAATACAAGTTCATTCCACCTGCAGTATACAAAGTATAATTGCAGCATCAAATTATAATTCACTATTGATTATCCATTAAAAGCTATGACATTGCCATATAAACGCAGTATAATAATACTTTCATTGATTAATTATAATCTTTAATAGAAATTACGTGGATGTAGATTTATCCACAAACTATCCACATGGATGCAACGTTCTTTTTTCATCACTAATCGAAGTCTTTTATCCTCGAAATGTCGATAAAAATTCCCTGTACATATCTCTTAATAGATATATCCACAGAGAATCTACATTGATATTTCGAGGATAAAAGACTTCGATGTAGTGATGAAAAAAGAACGTTGCATCTATGTGGATAGTTTGTGGATAAATCTGCATCCACGTAGTCCACGTAAATTACGTGGATTCGACGTGGATGTGACGTGACTGTTTTTATCGGGCTTTACTTCGACTCACATCTTAAAATATGCGATTGGCCTTACAATTCGAATTGTCGGAGTTGTTGAGAGGATCATGAGGAAAAACGTAGCGTATTGCATTATAAATTAACCCTTGAAGTTTTGAAAACAAAAGATTTCGACTACGACCTATATATGTGTGTTTCTTAAAAAAAGGATGAAAAAAATAACAAGTCATTTTTTAGATATATAATAGACTAATATAATAGTCCTAATATTCTTCGTAATATTCCTTGTAATAGCCTATAAATGAATGAATATTCTATTGTAATAATCTGTATTAATAAGCACGAGTTCAACTTACGTAGTAATTCGATGTATCGAGAACATAATTATAAGTGGGATCCTCCAACTCGGTGCAACGAAGCCATGTGGCGAGAGTCAATGCCGCACCCCATAACATACCCACAACTAAGAGCTTGGGCAGATAAAACGTGACAAGACGTCTCTCGTTCTAAATAAAATAAACAAATTGTCAATTAGAATGTGTGTGCGCGCGCACGCGCGCGCATGTGTACGTATATGTGTATGATCGTAATGATCGATAAGCATAATTAATACATTATAAAAATGTAAGCTAACAGAATATAAGATTTTTATTTTGAAATAAAGTGTAGGGGAGATCGGGGCAAACTTGACACTAGGCTTTTTGCCAATTTAAATATATCGTAGAAACTTGCCTTTCCTATTGTAAATGCGTCTTTATGTGCCAGTATTATCAACGGAATTTGGTGGCATTCTGAGTTATTCTGTAATTTTTAGCGCGACATAAGCGTTTTTGATGGTAAAAAGTAATTTTTCTGATCTGTCGAAAATTTCTACTCTTTCATCGAGCTTTACTCTTGCGAACCTATATGTAAGTGATTTTGATGAGAAATTTGATGCTCTATACGAATCCGATAATAGTTTTTGCATATTTTCAAAATTTTCATGTTTTTGTAGGAGTGACAAAAGTGAAAAACGAGGTTCGGGGCAAAGTCGACACCACGCCGTTTCATTGGCCAATAACAAACATTCCTTGTCCTGCAGCCATATGGCTCATGACAAATGTGTGTGCACGTCCGATCACAAATTTACTTGCATAAATTGTTTTTCAGACATGAGTTTAGATGAAAATAATTGAAAGCTCAACAAGTTTTGTTCTCATTATTTCTAATGATTGTTTTACTTAATTCCGAATTTTTGTACTTTCTAAATACACAATAATCAATGCATTTTCAGTTTCAGACAATAAAAAATAAGTTCCAGATCAAATTGTGTCGATCAGGCAAAGTGTCGAGTTTGCCCCGGCATTTTTCAATTTGAAAATTTGTCTTCGCATTACTTTCCCTTTCCTGGGGGCAAAACTAAACGACATACAGCAAAACTTCCTTAAGCATTTTTGTACCTGAAGGAACACTCTTTAAATGTGTACCGTTGAATTTGCTTGAAAATTTTAATTAATTGTTGAAAATTGCCTTTGAAAATATCGTGTCGAGTTTGCCCCGGTCTCCCCTACTCTAATTGTATATTTAAGCTTCCCGATAGGAAAATATTCATAACATTATATGACGAAATCTGGATGAAATTGGGAATGCTGCAATTATGCCTCAATATTTGCAGCAACACTAATAGAAATTTAGACCTTTATGCAAATATTGACAAATATTTGCACAATTTATTTCTAAATAGTATTTCAGCAAGACAGCAGTGATATGACGAACTGTCTTAGCGGAATAATCGCAAAATTAAATTTGGAAAGAAATTACAAAATAATTGCGAAATAATTGAAAAATATATTTGAATTTTATTATGTGTTATTTCTACGTAGCATATTCTGTGCTTGCTAGGTCGCCGATAGATGGCATCCTTTCTCGTAAGTAAAATATAATAAACGTTCTATGGGCGGTATTCATAGTCGGATCTTATACCTAAGATCATCTTAAGTCTGGTCAAAAGCAGTCTTAAGACTCCGTCCAGCCAATCAAATGACCGTATTAGCAACTTAAGACATTACTTAAGACGGTCTTGAAATAAGATCCGACTATGAATATCGTCCTATGTAACTGTTATATATTGGTGTTTGCTGAAGTGTGCTGGAGTGATATTTTGCTTCTAAATGTCGAACCAATTGTGTAAAATTTAAACATAAAATTGAATTTCTTAATTTTTGTGCAAATATTATTCAGAAATTTAATGCCAGCAAGAACGCTGCGTTATGAGGAATCATTTTAGCACAATAACTGTGAAATTCCTTTCAATTAAATAATACAATTATTGTACAATATTTACGTAATTTTCCTCTATGGGGGTATAATGATTTTTAAATTATCACTGAAATATGTTTAAAAGTAATAGTAGAAATATATATATATATATATATATATATATATATATATATATATATGAAGAGCTATACTACAAACTCATATTTTACTTCCTTAATAAAACGTGACTCGCGAACTTACGAATTATTAATCTATTAATAATAAATATGTAAATAATGTATGAATTAACTAATTAATTTAATTCTCTATATGCCTTGCGCATCAGGATTATCAATTAATGTTTCTCAGTTTTTGACGATATCAGAGTACCTGTCTAAGACCATGATAGACACAGAGCCAGAACATGAGGATAGCACATAAGAAAGTTGTTTGCAGAATTGCATCCAGCATACCGGGTACCCAAGAGTTCACCAAGAAGGTCATGGGGAACAGCGGATCTGTTCAATAAAGTAAGCTCAATAAAATGTCGAAAATCACGAAAATGCGTATTGGTGAAAAACCTTCAGAATCTCGAAAACTTACTATTGTACAGAATCAGTAATGGAAGAAGTATAGAGATCCACTTTTGTTCTATTGACCAATCATGCAGCGGATACTTTCTAAGCGAATGGCCGAACCAACACTGAAAGCGATACAATTTTTCTTTCGATTTCTAGAACATTATTTAAATATCCGCGGAAAAAAACGGGCCGAGTTAAAAAGCAATCGATATTTTATTTTGCGAAATTGCGAGTTTCTGATCATCGAGATCGGAGATTAGCTGAATAATAAACTTCTCTCTTGATCATGAATTAAAAAATGAATGTTTCAGTCATATTATATAGGGGAAAGTAGGAGAATACGACGCAGTAGGTAATAGTGCGCACCTCAAGGTTAAGACTGTGACAATAGCTGACGACATGTAAGTGGCAAATTTTCAAAGCTTACGTCAATTCTAGATAATATATATACATTTTATCTCAGCTCAAAGCTTCGTTTGAACGGAGGAAGCGGAAAAGAAAACGCGCCCGTTTCCTTACCATTTTGAAGCGACAGGAGTTAAGCTCGTAAGTGGGCAATTTTTATTTGCTACTGTAATTGGTATAACAGTGAAATACGATCCCTTGGGAACCTTTTGCCGCGTTGGTCCCATAATTTCATTTGCGGTTAGCGAGTAATTGACAAAATTGTTCCGGAATAACAAATCGGGGAATAATGCGCGGCTTTATTTATGTCGATTTTATATATATAGTTTATTTATATTTGAATTTATATATATTTATGTCGAATTAATTGTGCGTTGAAGCCATGAGTCAGTTCTACTCGCAAAAAAATTTTTTTTAAATATCCCTCTATTTTTAAAGTTTCGCATTTAATTTTCTAATATTTATCATCACTCACATTAACTATACTTAAAACTAATGATTTATTAATAAATATTTAACAACAAAATTATTAACAAGTATGAGTTCACATACTTGTAGACAAATGTTTAAAAGTTCCATAGCTACATTTAAATTAATTGTAACTATAAAAGCCATTTTGTATTAACAGATTTATCTTAGGTGCGCACTATTCGCCCACTTCCCCCTATATATATATATATATATATATATATATATATATATATATATATATATATATAAAACTAAAAGAAATTCAGTTTAACTCTTTATTGCATCGTGTTGTTTTTGAGTAACAAACTGAACAATAAATATATTTCGCATTAACTAAATTTGACATTTAAAATATTCAAAAAGACACTATATGTATATATATATATACATATATGTATATATATATATATACATATATGTATATATGTATATATATATATATATATATATATATATATATATATATACATATAGTGTCTTTTTGAATGTTTTAAATGTCAAATTTAGTTAATGCGAAATATATTTATTGTTCAGTTTGTTACTCAAAAACAACACGATGCAATAAAGAGTTAAACTGAATTTCTTTTAGTTTTGCGTTATATTTACTTGCAAAGTAATATAATAGAAAGGTAAAATTGCGCATTGTTTCAAAACCAATCTTTAATCGTCGATCATCATTTATATCGTTGGCACAATTTCGCAGAAACAAATAGTCTTCGACTTGTTTTAACTCGGATATCTTTTATGCCATTGTAACAGTGAATTACCATCACTCCGAACGTGGTCAATAAGAAGATCAGTCGGAACCAGATTTCGATCTGCGTGAACGCCGGATTGTAGTTCTTAAACTGTGAACAGGAAAAATAGGAGAAACGTAAAGAAAAAGATGAGGTACTCGGAAATGTCTTGTCCAAACGAGTATGATCATTTCATGCAGTGCTTACTGACGTAGAATGTGAGTTCTCGTATAGTGTATCGCTGATGGAAGCTTTCAAGTCCATGGAAGCGGACAGTGATTATGTAGTAGCTATAATCAAGGAATCCGAGGTGGGCGACGACTAGTTCCTCGCAGGATTGCCTCTCACATTTCAAATGTCTGGTTCTGGAAAATAATGGTCTTTATTTCACATATTATTACTCGATCACAAGAGATTTATCTGTATTAATTTATGCATTTCAACAATGTGATATAAACTCCGGTTTTCTTAATAGTTTTAATTCATTGTATGTTGTTAAAACAATAGATGTATTAAAATAAAAATTTTTTTTATAGAATTAATTTTGTTTCGTTCAACTTTAATTATCGAGAGAACACAAGAGCATTTCTATTGCATTTTCACCTATTATGTCCAGCTTCCGGGGGTAGTACGGACACGGGCTTGCGATCAGTAGTGATACCGTCTATGGAAACACTAACTTGAAACCCTTTGTCATATCTCTCATCTATAAATCATCACCCATAAGTATATTAATATTCAAGAATAAGCTGTAAAATATATAAAAAAATAGATTATGATCTAATGTAGACTGAAATACAAAAAATATATCTAGACTTTTGTTATCACAATTGTAGTCATAAGGATAACTTTGTTAAAAAATTAAGAAATTTGCATTTCAATCTATTTTATTTTTTTTATACATTACATTCGTACAAGAAGAAGGATTATTTTTAATTGCCAAATGATCATAGCGTCAAACGTAAAGAAATGAATGTCGAGTAATTATTCTGCTTTCTAACAAACTTTACATTTCGTAAACGCTTCTTACTATTAGTTCTAATAATCAAAAATCATATGTTTTTGACGTTTGTAAAGTTGGCACATTCTACAAACTTAAAAAAATAAAAAAAGTAAAAAAATTTTTCACTAAGTGTCATGCTGGACATAATTTTTAAAAATTGTTTAACGGTCAAACAAATTTAGATTAATTTAATGGTTAAAAAAAATTTAAAAATTGTGTGAACGGTCGAAATTCACAGATATTAAAAATTGTTCAAAAATGATTTATTTGGTGGAATATTGACCTGAAATTGTATATATGGAACTCCAATAGAACGCTATTGTAGAGAACTCCTGTCAAAAACATTCAATAGTATTTTAGAGGGGAGGGAGTTGTGCTGGATTCATGAAGTTAGCACATTTTTTCAATTTCGACTTTTTAATACAAGGAATGCGGAAGGAACTCTTTTAAATGTTTATCGGGAACTGTAGCACTATGGGAAAGTGCTATTAGAACTCATAGGGCTAAAGCACATATGACAGTCGTAGTCGTGGACGTAAGTAACGCACAAGCTTTGGTATCCTGATTTGTCAGGTCGAGGACTACGACCGTCGTATATTGCTACGTCATGTTATGTGCTTCGGCCCTAAAATATATTTTTTTTAATTCATAGAATGTCGTGCCAACTTCACAGACGCACGTTACCGTCATTATTTGATGTCGATAGCTTAGCAATGACCCATAATTGCTGGCTATATGTAGACAATAGAGGCGTCTTCATGATGAATGGACCAGTGGCCATCTCGCTGCCGTTTAAATGCGCTTTCTGTTCGCTGGTCGACGTTATAGGTGGTCCTTTAAAAGTGTTAAGGCAATGATATATTTTAATATGTTTGAGGTTAATAGCACTAGTGTTGTTGACATTTGAATTCTTTTACTTCGAAATAATTAGAAAATTATTGCTGATACTCACCAGCCAGGCCAATAAAAATCGCTAATCCGAAACACGCAAAAAAAGCAACAAACACCATGACAAATTCCCTCTTGTGCATCGAGTATAAGCGCATTTGTACAGATCTGTATGATAAATACATGAGAGTTTAAATTAATAACACACACGCACGCACACAATTATTATATATATGCAAACACTTACACCATGCATGTATGCAAATATATATGTAAATTGTGAACATATTAGTAACGGAAAAAGACATAACATTCTATGATATAAAAATAAATGTTATGAATATTATGTCAGATTAATTGAAAGAAATCCGTTTGCTTTTTTTCTTATGGCTCCTATATATTTATTAATAAAAGAAAAAAGAAACAAATTAGAATAGAGACATGATGCTTTCAATAAAATATTTAATGAAGCAGTTTTTACTTAAAGTCTTGCGGCTTTTTCATTATCTCTGTTTTTTGAATGATCTTCCAGAGAAATCCACGTACCTTTCGCAACGGTCATGATGATAAGCCGGTGCAATATACTTGTTAAATTCGCTAAAAAGATCACTGAACTGCGACAATGCATTTCTGATTTTGAGATTCCAACCGGCGGATGGGAGGTGATATGAGTATCCCAATCCGGCTCCGTCCATCATCTTCAAGAACGCCTTATCCTGTACTGTAACTGTCCCAATTATGCGATATCTCTTTTATTTCACAGTCAAAAAATTTAATAATACAACATACCATTTGATTTTTATATACTATATACATATTTCTTTATATTATTAATATATATTTTTCCTTTCAATTTTTTCAGACTCTGGTGAAAAAATATCTCAGAATTTGTCATTAATCAGAATTTCTATAAAAATTTTCAGATTTTCTCAGAATACTCAGAATTTTTCAGATTTTTTATACGAATTGGAACGTTTTTCAGAAAAACAGATAAAATAGGAGTAAAATATTTTTCGCTAATATATCTTTGTAGAAATCTGAATAAATATGAGAAAATTTGTGCAATTTATCAGAAATTTTCATACATACGGATACTGAAATATTCCGAAAATCTTCATCCAATTATTTCTGAAAGCATCTGAGAAATTATATATATTTTTTCAGAATTTTTCATAAGTCCCAATTCTTGCAAAATTTCTGAGAAAATATGAAAAATATGAGAAAATATGAGAAAAATATGAGAAATTTTTTCACCAGGGGAGCAACATTTTTTTAGAACTTCGGAAAAATTATATATAAATTATATAAAATTAATTATATTGAAAGAGAAAAGAAGAGGAGGGAGGAGCATATAGGGAGGTGTGATGAGTTTGATAGGGCTGGGGACATAAGAAAGCATTATAGTTAGGTAGCAGGAGATTTGTTATTAGTCAAGTTTATTATATGTATTGTAAGATGAGAGAGTTGCGTTAATATTTGAAGGTAAAGGTAAAGAATTATTAACCCTTAACTAGCACGCGGGGTGTCAAACACCCCAAAACGAAGTTTAGGCATCTTTTTCGGTCGGTTAATCTATGAATTTCGCATCGCAGTGCCATTTGTCGTTAGTTCGAATCACCGATGACACATTCCAATACGTTCCACCTGGCAGAAATCGTCAGTGCCCTTCCAAACACAATTCGAATCAGAAGTATAGAATTGCTGGGGTGCTGAACACCCCAAGTGCAGGATTACGTGATTTTGTATTGAAAAAAGTTTTTTTCATTTTACATTTGTAGTGACTCGACGCTGTTGTATGAACGTAAGTATCCCATAAAAAGTTGAAATAATTTTTTTCGTACAATAACCTAACCTAATTTCATGCTTAGATGGAGCGCGTTTAACGCGCAGTCAAACAATAGCGTCTCGTCTTATTGAAAATATAAAGACTTTCTATGAAAATCTCTTACAGTAAAATTGATTATCCCTGACTTAAACATAAAATAAAAATGAGTTTTCTTATAAAAATCAAGATTTCAATTCAGAAAAAGGGGCACAGGCGATCATGAAAATAAATACCTTTTTTTAAATACCCACTACAATCATAATTTTTTCGTAAAGTACTCTATCTCAAGAACATCGTGTTAAATTTTTATCAAAAAATATTTATTTTTGACTGAGATATGATTTTTTTAGCAAAACAAGCCATTTTTCATAACAAATTTATTTCAAGAATTTTTTTGAAGCCTCAAAACTAAAAATTTCACAGTTTAGGCTAATGGGTATCATTTTCCAGTGTTTAATGTATGTACATACTTGATTTTTTTCAAGCCTATTGGAGCCTCTATTTCGCCGTAACCAACGTTCAAAGTCGTGTGGGGTATACAACACCCCGTGTGCAGATAACGTTCGATCGCGGACGTGTGCTAGGGATTAATATATTAAGATGTAGTTGAAAAACAGGAAAATAGTTGTAATATTAAGGTAAAGGTAGGGATAAGGAAAAAGAGAGAACTATGTTTTGGAGTATAAGGTTTATAGAGAAAATGCATTGATTTAGAATTCGTTTTATATAAGTTTTAGGATGCAAGGAATGTTATTTTAGAGACAAAGCGAGATATCCCGATAAAAACAGTACGTGAAATCCACGTTATTGCTACGTGGATCAGCATCGTGGAATCCACGTGGACATTCGAGTGGACAATCCGCTCAAGAACGGTACTGTAGTCCACGTGGATGAGATCATCGATTTGACGTGAAATCCACGTGTTTCACTGAATAATTATTCACTCGACATAAAAAAAATTATTTATTTCGAAATTTTATTATTTTTTAACTGAATTTGTTTCTTAAGATGCAGTCTATGATTATAAATATTTTTTCGTATTTGAAAAACACACTTACCTTGGTGGGATTTGAACTCGGGACCTCTGCATCGTGAGCCAACTGCCTTACATGGTAGACTACTTCTTAATTTGATGTAAACGTTATATATAGTCTACATATGTCATATAACCAGCGCAAATATATAATTTTTCAAAAATCATCTTAAGAAACAAATTCAGTTTGAAAAGAGTAATAAAATTTTGAATTGGATATATGATATAATATTTCTTAATGTCGGGTGAATGTCAGAAACCAGTGCCGGCTCATTATGAAATTTTGTGTTCGTAAATATATTTATGAAAAAAGTATATTTATAAAGTTAAAACATTCTTATTAAATCTTTACAAGGACCTCACTAGACAAAAATAAGGAAACCTTTCGTTAATGAAACTTTAGAAATAATGCAGAAACATAAATTGCTGATGCACCGACTATAGGGCTAAAATGTGTCAATCGACATGGCAATTGCATACAAAATCTTATTCAATACAAGTTCATTCCACCTGCAGTATACAAAGTATAATTGCAGCATCAAATTATAATTCACTATTGATTATCCATTAAAAGCTATGACATTGCCATATAAACGCAGTATAATAATACTTTCATTGATTAATTATAATCTTTAATAGAAATTACGTGGATGTAGATTTATCCACAAACTATCCACATGGATGCAACGTTCTTTTTTCATCACTAATCGAAGTCTTTTATCCTCGAAATGTCGATAAAAATTCCCTGTACATATCTCTTAATAGATATATCCACAGAGAATCTACATTGATATTTCGAGGATAAAAGACTTCGATGTAGTGATGAAAAAAGAACGTTGCATCTATGTGGATAGTTTGTGGATAAATCTGCATCCACGTAGTCCACGTAAATTACGTGGATTCGACGTGGATGTGACGTGACTGTTTTTATCGGGATGGGTCTAAAGGAGATTTGAGAAGAATTTAGAAATATATGAAATATATGGAATATTAATATTAGTTGTTGCGCGTTGTGGTAGGAAGGTATGTGTGTGTGTGTATAGGTGAATAATGTCCGTTTCTTTTCTTACTGCCGAAGCGGACTAGGTTCAAGTATTTTTGAGTTTAGGTTGTGAGTTTAACGTGCAAATAAAGGGTTTAGTCGTTTAGGATTTAAGGGATGGTTTTTCTAGAAGAAATTCAAGAAAGTACGGAATAAGGAATTAACAGTTGCACGCGTTAAGTTAAAAAAGTTGGTATGAGTGGGTCTAAGGTATATTGTAAACCAAGTCCATTTCGTGGCTTTTTGTAGCTGAAATTAAATAAATCTATTCTATAAAATTAATTATACCTATAATATACTAATACCTATAATAATTAATTATACCTATATAATAAATTCAATATGTTGGTTGTAAGAAAATGCTGTATAAAATTCCATAAAACTATTTCTAGATGTTGATAGAACGTATATAATTCTTCAAGAATAGATCACGAAAACATTTAAAAAGAAGAAAAAAGATTTACAGCAATTTATGTATCATCGGCAGGCGTGAAAAAGATCGTACAGTTCCGTTTTACATTAACGTGTTTATATCGAGAACACTTTATTATATGAACTGGAGGCCTATATATAATCGTCTAAATGGATGAAATATCGCGTTTTACCTTCAAAGTTCTTTATCTAGTGAAAAAGAATGAGGGTAAATTTTATTTAATTTGTTTACACAATAAAGGAGAAGGTGATAATATGGAATCCTGCTGGTATAATGGAACCCCTCAAATATCTTAAAAACTTTGAGTTGCACTCTATAAGTGACAGCTGAAATTTGTTTATTAAGTTGCCCTTTGTTGGGCCGTAAGAACGACAGATTCATTAGTTGGCAATAATAATAAAGTAAAAAACATATTTCTTTTTTGTCGATTTCCGAACGTTTAAAAGGTAGATAAAACTTTGTTTATTTGTAACTATATACGTAATTAACAGCTAACGTTTATAGTCAGACCTTTAAAGTATGATGTTGTCTAACATTTCCACGTGTTTAAGAATATTTAGTTCTTTTCATTTTGCTGTAACTGCACTAATTGCTATTGTTTTTTAAGATGGTAAATGTTTGTATTATGGACCTCCAAGGTGCTAGGTCAATGTCTGTGGATTCAATGTACTTTCTGGACTCACAATGAATGTGCAAAAGCAGAGAAAGAAGTATACATGTATGATTTATGTCGATAGACGAAAGAAAATGAATTCTCTTTAAATTATTTTTTTATTATATAATTTGTTTTGATTTTTCATTATGTATTTCTTTCACAATAACTTTTTTGAAAGGCGGTTTGTGAATTTTTTTTATTTTACGCATCCAAAAAAATAGTGGGGTCCATATTACCAGCACATTACGATGCGACTTAATTGCTCACTTTTCGATAATCTTTGTACAGCTTTTCTTGTAAGTGGAGAATTATAAATCGAATGTTAGAAATGGGTTGCCAATAGAATAAGGAACCTAAGAATATCAGAAACGAAAGAATTGAGTTTGTAGTTTACAAGAAATCGCTAAAAACAAAGTGAGGAGGTTTCATATTACCATACGTTCTCCTCTATTAAAATAAAATAAAAAAAAATAAAAAAAATAAAAAAAAAAACAATTCAACAAAAAGAGGAAGATATATGCTTTTACGATATACATTTTTGATACGTGGAATATTCATCGTTTTAAAATCGACATTATTCTTTATCGACATTTATCACAACGACTTGGATTGGTAGTCGCAACAATACGCTTCGTGATTTGCGACGTGTATGATGCATGTGCATAGGTGTAAACAGAAAACTCACCTTCCACTTTATTGCGTGGTAATAGACACTACCTCTATCTGTAAATGTCTTGATAAATATTTGCCGCTCGCATAACGCTTACAATTCACAAGAGATTTCATGGGTAGGGTGCTGTATACGGCACAGGTAAAGAATCCGCTGCAGTTCGTTCGCGTAATTTTCCAATCGGAGGCTAAAATACGAGAGCGACCGCACGAACGTACGGTGTACACTGACGCGCGCACTATTGATTTTTCACGCCATATCCCACGGAACAGGGTTGCTAACTCATCGGTATCGGGCAAGGTTGGAGAGAAGTGGTATGTTAAATAATGGTGGGTATATTCGTGTCGCCAGATAACAGGATTCAATAGTATTATATGCGTTATGCGTGCCACGTATGTACCGTCGTAATTGTATAGCAATGTCGAGTGTTCTACCGAACAATCAAACTTGATTATACATATACACATTCACCGATGATATATTCGATTGGATAAGGTATTAGCGAGAAAGTAATCAAAGGATTGAGAAATAGAGAGATTTTCTTTAATTAAAATAATTTGATATTTTTTATATATACTCTATAATATAAAAGCATTCATACATTGTCATACATTCATTATTTGTGCATTATCAATGACAATTAGTGTTTAAAAATCTTATTTTCTTTTAATTATCAATATTTATTATTTACAAATGTACAAAATATGTCTGTTGTCAACAAGGATGTCTGACTGTGTCTTACGGCTTGTTGGGAATTGTTTTAGTCCCAGTACTTGATCTTGCCGTCCCAGCCAGCAGTAGCGAGTCGAGAAGGCTCATGAGGATGCCATAATACGTCAATACACACCCCGTCGTGCGCCTTCCACTTTTTGTACAACTTTGTTGTTTTCCAGTCCCATATGTAGCACTTACCATCTGCATCGCCCGATACCAAGTAACTGAAATAAGAACAAATATTTTACCGAAAGATTGATCATTTTCTATAAAAATAATCAAGATTTTAAAGATTATATTTTACTAAGAAACGCATTTTTTTACATATTACCTCATATCTGGCGAGAAGTCTAAACCGCACGCATATCCTGCGACCATATGCCCCGTGAACGTCTTCTTTCGATTCATTTTGAATCTATTTAACGCCGAAAATATAACAATTTTGTTATCCATGCTTTGGCAAGCGAGCCATTTCTGATTTCGTGACGGCGTTACCGCCGGCATAGAATGCATGGATGGATCAGCTATGTATTTCATATCCACAGGAATGTCCCTATACATAAAAAAAGAATTCATCTTTAATAACAAATCAATCTCATTTTTCCGGAAATAACCTTTACGAGAATTAATGGAATTAATGGAGAATTTATACCATTCCCAAACCCGAAGACTTTTATCGTCACTAGTTGTGACGAATCGTCTATTTTCGTCGACAAACGTGATGGTATTCACAGCACCTAAGTGTCTATCATATTCCTGTGTTATTTCACCAGAGCGTATATCCCACTGTAACAGAATATTAAATTATTAATATTTAGTTGAAGACGTTAATTACGTTATTATACTTTATTTTTACATTTATTGTTGCATGTTTACTGTTACGAATGAGGTCATTTTTGTGTCTGTATCATCAAAATCTTGATCGAAAACAATAATGATGTGATCTTAAATCACATCATTATTGTTTTCGATAAGTAAAAAAATATTTTTTTTACTTACGCAAATGATCTTTTTATCACTAGTACCAGCTACAAAGAGGTGCTGTTTATCTGGATCAGGATTAAACTTGGCACAATATGGGATCTTTCGACTCGTGAAGCGACTGATACAAGCTCCTGTTTCTGTGTCCCAAAGTTTCACGTATCGATCGTAAGCCGCTGATAAAAATCGCTTGCCGTCATTGTCAAAACTTATGTCCCGTACCGCTTGTCGATGTCCATAGTATGTACGAACGCATCTCCTGTCTTTGTATACTTCCCACAACTGTGCATAATAAGACATTAATATAACATAGTATTTGTATATGTTAACATATCAAATTAAAATAATCGTCACGTCAAATACCTTCACTCGACAATCCATACTACAGGACAGTAATAAATGCGCTGTACGTGGAAACCATCGGATTTGCGAAATGCCTTTGGTGTGGCCTTCCCACGTGTGAATTTGTGCCTTTGGTAAAAAGCAACGATCCGGTGGTGATTCCGATCTGAGATTCACACCTACATCCTGAGGCGCGTGCAAGAACGAGCGTCCCTGATAGTCCACACTGTCTTTGACTGCAATGTAAAATTATTAAATGTTATAAAGTAAATTTCAAGACAATATTCATGTTAAGAATTTTATCTTAATAAATTTGGTTTAAGTTTGAATTAATTTACATAATGATGAAATTCTAAAAACTATTCGATATAAAAAGCAACTTTGTTATTAATTTATGTATTTACAATATATGTTGATAATATATATAGGCACATTACTATGTAATATGGTCTTCTCCTCGAGTGGTTTCTCCTCTGTCTGCTTTCCTCGTTTATTTCGTTTGGCTAAGATTTCTTCTAATTCAGCGGCTTCATCTTCGCTTGGCTTGATAACTCGTTTTTCATCAATGTAACCACCCCAAGGACCCAAAAAACCTTCTATATCCGATGGATCGTTGTTTCTGTGCCTCTTTCGTTTGTCTGAGAGTCTCAGGGTGGTATTTTCAAAAACGGTCTTGCCGCCCGCTTCTTCTGCCACTTCCGTTGCACCGATCATAACTCTACCTTCATCCGCACTACCATCTACAGTTGGATCTAGTGCATATCCTGATAACAAAAATTTTGACATTAATTGAATTTTAGATATTAAATAAATTTTTATTTTTATTTAGGCTCAAATATTTCAGATATTCAGATATAAATAAGCATTTTGTTGGAGTATTGAAGTGAAGATATAAGTTAAAAATGGTTTCAAGATTCAAGATTTTAATAAGATAGGAGAGTCAACTATATATATTAATCAACTATATATATTAAAAATAATTTTGTTATTATGCGTACCATAACTGGCAAATGTTCTCCTTTGATTTTCAAACTGAAATTCACTTATATGCGCACTTTCCACATATCCAGATAGCATATTTTTCACTGCACGCTGCTGCTGCGTCTTGAACGGATTTTCGGGTCCTACCTCGGGTCCAAAAAGTTCCTCATACCTTGGATTGTGTGTAACTTCCATTGCAGTTGGATCTATGTGTTTTACACACAATTCTGTTCCCTAAATAATCATGTTGTAAATAAAGTGGTCATTTTTTTTCCATCAAAATAGACATTTGTAAAGTGGCAATAATAGGATTTACATAGGTATAAAGATCCAGTTCGAGTATAAGGCACATTTCTATCTATTTGTATAATTCACATATCGGTCAAGTTCACGGTATTGTTTAATAAGATTATTCATAACCTCAAAAATGGTAATTGAAAACAGGCTGAACGCACGTAAATACTCACAGTAGGTACGACTTCTGGAGCCGAGCAAATTTGGAAATTGGAATTTCCACTGGGAATGAATTTGTCACTGGGAAATATGGACGTGAAGTCGACATTTTCCGTCTCACTATTTTCGTCGCTGCTACCATAATCTTTTAGCGCAAGCATAGTTTCATGTATCGATATACGATCTAAATGTTATCTATTTTATCACATCAATTATTTAAAAGCCTTTTTTGTATTTTCTGAACAAAACCACGTTATCGCGCAATCAAATCGTCTACACCTTCCTTCCTTCCTTTTTGGTTATTGGCTTCTACCACAGTTTTCTATAACTAGATTGCTAACTCCGTAATAGATATAATCAGAGAAGCGACATTAGCGAACTCCTTTTGATTGGTCAACTGAGTCACGTGGTTTAGTCGCCATTTTGTGTACCAATGTAGGGCTCCATATACAAAATACAACAGCGAGCTATGCAGTGCTACTTATACTTATTTTACGTAATATGTAATATATGAATATGTAATATTATTATATTATTATTATGGGTCCCATTTTCCAATGTCAGTTAACATATCATATTATAAACATTGAACAGATTTAATATAAGGTTAGTTTGTGTCTCTGCATTGTCATTACTTAATGTATATATGTTTATTACCTAATTATTTACTTACATTAAAATCTTATAGGACTGTAATCATACTACTGTTTTTTTATATGCAGTTGAAATGGTCACCAGCTGTTGCAAGCTCACATACACTTACCATGAAGTAGTATAAGGAGACATGACTAGATACTCTAGATAGTGTCGAGAAGCAAAAGATGGTCACGAAAAATGTTCCGTGTAGAGCGGAGGTTCGCTGAACGGAATTAAGGCTCTATAAATGTGAGTATTCTCGTCCGCCATTTTCCTTCCAACCATATGTGAAAACATAACCTTTCAAGGAATCTTTACGTAAACGTCAATACGCTTTTCGGAGTCACGCTTAATCTAAAAATTTAACTTAAATATCGATTCTGTTACACTCAAAATAAGTGTTAATTGATTCGACATGTGTTCTTAAACGCGCGACAGTAGAATTCGTTTTATAAGTCGTATTTTTCGTAAATCAACACATCGTGTCTCCGTTTCGTTGCACGTATTTGGAGCAACAATTTCAAGGGCCGAAAATATGTTATTTAAATAATACTCATCGCAAAAGAATTGTCTTCATATTGCAGTTTTGTCATATTTTCTCATATTTGTGTTTTTAGATTAAGTTTTGGCTATTTGTAAAATGTCAACTGAGGACAATAAAAAAAATCCAAAAGTGTCAACTGAGGATAATAAAAAAAATCCAAGCACGCATCCTGGGCCAAATGTAGAGGTAATTGCTGCATATAAATTCCCAATTTTTTTCTGTTTATTAATTTAATGTTCTATTTATCATATTTAATATACTTTCATTCATTTCAAGACCCTAAGCTTCAAGAGTACTACACAGATGAAAGAATTGAAAGCTTGTTGACCGAAAATCTTTACTTAAAGAATCAGCTGAAACGGTTACATCCTATTTTAAAAATGTTCTCTCATTATCCGAAAGTTGCTGAATACTTACAACAGTACAATGTCAAATAATTTATTTAGTATAAGAACATGTAAGTTGCTTTTCATTTACATAAAAACTCAGATAATTCTCACTTGTGACGTCATAACTCATTGCCAGTTGAATGTACATTCCCCACACAGCACACTGTATCCTGGGGATATCCCAAATTGTCCCAGATTTCCAAATACGATCCCACGGATATCCCAGCAGGTTCTGCCCGGGATATTCCAATAGGATATCGTGAGATATCCTATTATAATCTCACGATATCTAAATATTCTGTCATATCCGTTGCATAAGCTATCTTACGAGATCTTCTGAAGGATATCCTTCACTCAAAAAAAAATATTCTACTGATAAGTGGGGAATTCCTCTTAGCACTTCCTCCAAAAATGTTACATGAAGAATATTTTTCTTTAAGTAATACGTATTACTTTATAAAAGAGTGGATGCGTAAGCTATAATCAAGAGTAAATTCCTCTATAGCAAATTCTACTATAATAATCCGAATAGCCTCTTAAAATTAGAGGATATGCAAGATATTCCCATGTAGAAATTTGTTAGGGATGTCCTTACATAACATAAGGCCCCGATCATACTTTATTAGGGATGCCATAAGAAAGATTTCCTTATTTTAACCCTTTAATGCCACCCGGGGTCCAGCGGACCCCAGACCCTTTAGAATGAAATATTTTCAAATGTTCCCGCCAAAAATGGAGCTCATATTTATTTATTTATTATTTTTAATTTTTTTGATTTTGGAGCCACGATTTTAACTCTTGGCGATCTTAAATTTTTATACTATGTTGAAATTGAAATTTTAACAATATCATCATTTTATTCTCTTGTCTAGACTTTGAACAACATTGAAAAAAATTGGCATAACTAAAGATCAAAAAATCAATTAGTTACGAGACATTTTTCATGCTGGGGTCATTTAGACCCCTTCCCACACAGCACACTTTATCTGAGGGACGTCCTACAGACATCATTTTGGGATATCGCAATAACCGCAGGACATCCCAAAATGATCTCAGATATCCGGTGGATATCCATTGGATGCACAAGTGTCCGGCTATTTAGTATCTTGCAGACATCTTAGATGACGTCCACAGGATATCTGAGGCAGATCGAAAAATATCGCAAGATATTAATTAAATCCCAAAAAAATATTCTATCGTTTAGTGGCTCCCGCTTGATTTTAGAGGATTTTCCTCTGAAATACGGTCTCAAGAAGATATTTTAAAATCTAGAGGAATATCCTCTAACCATGAGACACTAGACTTAAGATTGCAGTCCTCTTAATGCTAGAGGACTGACACTGATTTCCGATATTCACCCGACATAAAAAAAATTATTTATTTCGAAATTGTATTACTATTTTTTAAGTAAATTTGTTTCTTAAGATGCAGTCTATGATTATAAATATTTTCTGGTATCTGAAAAAACACTTACCTTGGTGGGATTCGAACTCGGGACCTCTGGATCGTGAGCCAACTGCCTTACGTGGTAGACTACTTCTTAATTTAATGTGAGCGTTATATATAGTCTACATATGTCATAACCAGCGCAAATATATAATTTTTCAAAAATCATCTTAAGAAACAAATTTAGTTTAAAAAGAGTAATAAAATTTTAAATTGGATATATGATATAATATTTCTTAATGTCGGGTGAATGTCAGAAACCAGTGCCGGCTTATTATGAAATTTTGTGTTCGTAAATATATTTATGAAAAAAGTATATTTATAAAGTTAAAACATTCTTATCAAATTCTTACAAGGGCTTCATTAGACAAAGATAAGGAAATCTTTCTTATGGAATCCCTAACCACACAGCACACGATGTCCATTGGACGTCTAAGGACGTCCTGGACGTCCAGTCGACGTCTATGGACGTCCAATGGACATCGTGTACTGTGTGAGTAATAAATAATAATGATCGGGACCTTATCCGGTTAGCCCTAATGAAGAAGTATTTATGAAGTTAAAACATCCTTATCAAATCCTTACAAGGGCCTTATTAGATAAAATAAGGAAACCTTTCTTATGGAATCCCTAATAAATAATGATCGGGACCTCATCATGTTAAAATAAGGAAATCTTTCTTATGGCATCCCTAATAAAGTATGATCGGGGCCTTATGTTATGTAAGGACATCCCTAACAAATTTCTACATGGGAATATCTTGCATATCCTCTAATTTTAAGAGGCTATTCGGATTATTATAGTAGAATTTGCTATAGAGGAATTTACTCTTGATTATAGCTTACGCATCCACTCTTTTATAAAGTAATACGTATTACTTAAAGAAAAATATTCTTCATGTAACATTTTTGGAGGAAGTGCTAAGAGGAATTCCCCACTTATCAGTAGAATATTTTTTTTTGAGTGAAGGATATTCTTCAGAAGATCTCGTAAGATAGCTTATGCAACGGATATGACAGAATATTTAGATATCGTGAGATTATAATAGGATATCTCACGATATCCTATTGGAATATCCCGGGCAGAACCTGCTGGGATATCCGTGGGATCGTATTTGGAAATCTGGGACAATTTGGGATATCCCCAGGATACAGTGTGCTGTGTGGGTTATGTCATTTATGAGATTCTGGAAAGGTCCCACACAGCACACTTTATCTAAGGGACGTCCTACAGACATCATTTTGGGATATCGCAATAACCGCAGGACATCCCAAAATGATCTCAGATATCCGGTGGATATCCATTGGATGCACAAGTGTCCGGCTATTTAGTATCTTGCAGACATCTTAGATGACGTCCACAGGATATCTGAGGCAGATCGAAAAATATCGCAAGATATTAATTAACTCCCAAAAAAATATTCTATCGTTTAGTGGCACCCGCTTGATTTTAGAGGATTTTCCTCTGAAATACGGTCTCAAGAAAATATTTTAAAATCTAGAGGAATATCCTCTAACCATGAGACACTAGACTTAAGATTGCAGTCCTCTTAATGCTAGAGGACTGACACTGATTTCCGATATTCACCTGACATAAAAAAAAATTATTTATTTCAAAATTTTATTACCATTTTTTAAGTAAATTTGTTTCTTAAAATGCAGTCTATGATTATAAATATTTTCTAGTATCTGAAAAAACACTTACCTTGGTGGGATTCGAACTCGGGACCTCTGGATCGTGAGCCAACTGCCTTACGTGGTAGACTACTTCTTAATTTAATGTGAGCGTTATATATAGTCTACATATGTCATAACCAGCGCAAATATGTAATTTTTCAAAAATCATCTTAAGAAACAAATTTAGTTTAAAAAGAGTAATAAAATTTTAAATTAGATATACTATATGATATAATATTTCTTAATGTCGAGTGAATGTCAGAAACCAGTGCCGGCTTATTATGAAATTTTGTGTTCGTAAATATATTTATGAAAAAAGTATATTTATAAAGTTAAAACATTCTTATCAAATTCTTACAAGGGCTTCATTAGACAAAAATAAGGAAACCTTTCTTATGGAATCCCTACCCACACAGCACACGATGTCCATTGGACGTCCTGGTCGTCCAGTCGACGTCTATGGACGTCCAATGGACATCGTGTACTGTGTGAGTAATAAATAATGATCGGGACCTTATCCGGTTAGCCCTAATGAAGAAGTATTTATGAAGTTAAAACATCCTTATCAAATCCTTACAAGGGCCTTATTAGATAAAATAAGGAAACCTTTCTTATGGAATCCCTAATAAATAATGATCGGGACCTCATCATGTTAACCCTTAAATGACACACGTGTGTCATTTAAGGGTTAACATGATGAGGTCCCGATCATTATTTATTAGGGATTCCATAAGAAAGGTTTCCTTATTTTATCTAATAAGGCCCTTGTAAGGATTTGATAAGGATGTTTTAACTTCATAAATACTTCTTCATTAGGGCTAACCGGATAAGGTCCCGATCATTATTATTTATTACTCACACAGTACACGATGTCCATTGGACGTCCATAGACGTCGACTGGACGTCCAGGACGTCCTTAGACGTCCAATGGACATCGTGTGCTGTGTGGGTAGGGATTCCATAAGAAAGATTTCCTTATCTTTGTCTAATGAAGCCCTTGTAAGAATTTGATAAGAATGTTTTAACTTTATAAATATACTTTTTTCATAAATATATTTACGAACACAAAATTTCATAATAAGCCGGCACTGGTTTCTGACATTCACCCGACATTAAGAAATATTATATCATATATCCAATTTAAAATTTTATTACTCTTTTTAAACTAAATTTGTTTCTTAAGATGATTTTTGAAAAATTATATATTTGCGCTTATGACATATGTAGACTATATATAACGCTCACACTAAATTAAGAAGTAGTCTACCACGTAAGGCAGTTGGCTCACGATCCAGAGGTCCCGAGTTCGAATCCCACCAAGGTAAGTGTTTTTTCAGATACCAGAAAATATTTATAATCATAGACTGCATCTTAAGAAACAAATTTACTTAAAAAAATAGTAATACAATTTCGAAATAAATAATTTTTTTTATGTCGGGTGAATATCGGAAATCAGTGTCAGTCCTCTAGCATTAAGAGGACTGCAATCTTAAGTCTAGTGTCTCATGGTTAGAGGATATTCCTCTAGATTTTAAAATATCTTCTTGAGACCGTATTTCAGAGGAAAATCCTCTAAAATCAAGCGGGAGCCACTAAACGATAGAATATTTTTTTGGGAGTTAATTAATATCTTGCGATATTTTTCGATCTGCCTCAGATATCCTGTGGACGTCATCTAAGATGTCTGCAAGATACTAAATAGCCGGACACTTGTGCATCCAATGGATATCCACCGGATATCTGAGATCATTTTGGGATGTCCTGCGGTTATTGCGATATCCCAAAATGATGTCTGTAGGACGTCCCTCAGATAAAGTGTGCTGTGTGGGTCCTTTTGCATACTGGCAAGTGAGATTCAATTGAGTTTTTATCCAAAATTGAGACCGTGTGCTTTAATGAATCTAATAGACTCACATTAAAAGTGAGGCTACGAATCTGTATTGTTATGCGATAGCTTTGTCACCAAAATAAGCAGGTAAATACAAAATGACATATCTTACCTAAGTATAAAATACTCCCATAACTAAGTGACTTATACTGCGTTTACGCGAGCGTTACTTCTGTAGTAACTTGTGATAATTCCTTCGCGTAAACAGGATTTTGTAGTAACTTACGATAATTTACTCCGCGTAAACGAGTGAATTATCGTAAGTTACTACAGAAGTAACGCTCGCGTAAACGTAGTATTAGATCACTTGAGTGTAAATGGAAAGCAACTATACTTTGTAAAAACTGTATGAAATAAAATTTAATTTTCTAAAAGATTGTTACTTCAAAAATGACACTAACTACATAATAATAGTAATAATAATAATAATAATGTACATTGACTAATAAAAATTTACGCTTACAATATCTCTAGGAATTAGTTTTTAAAAACAATATTTTATTTCACATAAAATACATATTTATGAAATATCAAGCAATTTCAAAGTTTATTTGTACACTTTTTGGTTAAGCTTTTTTGAAACTTGCAGACCCAAAAACGTTCTTCCGTTGTTTGCTGTTCTCAGAAAAATTTTTGGTACAAAACGAACGAACAGTGAAAAGGCAAAACATAACCAAAACATAACCTTTCAGTGCCTTTCACATGCGCATGCGGCATGCGGTTGGAAGGAAAATGGCGGACGAGAATACCTACTTTTTTAGAGCTCTAACGGAATAACTTGCAACATTTCGTCGCCATCTTTCCACCAATAAGTTAGAACGAGAGAAAAGTATATTTGTTTCATTCTAACTTATTGCACTTGCACTTGCTTGCACTAGTTCAAAAGTGTAATGAAAACGAATAGGTTTTATATGTGCAATGTGTGAATCTGTTGATTTGTAAGTATTTCTCCATTAATTTTAATATTACATTTTAAAGCAAGTTGTGACGTGACATGTCGCGTCTACCTCCCAGGCGGTAGCTCGGCCGAGGGGAGGGTCGGGGATGGCGCCTCGACACGAGTAGGGGAGGGCTAATAGCGCTAATAATCGTTCTTTTCTGTAAGCTAGATGTAAGTGCGACAGGTGGTGCCGGAGCGTGGGATCAACGACGGAGATCTGTAACGACTTTCAGGTCGCAACGAGGGAAGGACGGACGCTTGGGGAGCGCTAGGCGAAGTGGTTGGCCGACGGGCGGACCGCTGGGGCACACCGCCGCGGAGGCGCAGGGAATGTCTCGCCCAGCACATCTAAGCCCGCCGCAGCAGACATATAGAGGGGTACGGCACCGCTACTGCAGAGCGGATGCACGACCCAGACGCCTCTCCCGACGGTACCAAGGGCACCGAGCAGCATAGCCGTGGCCTGGCCAGCCCGGCTGATCCTGAAGTGGGCCCGCAGTCGAGCAGCCAATTGAAAATACCGCGGGCAGGCAGCGGATTGAGCGGTGCCGCAAGCGGAGCGGCACGCGCCACACTACGGCAGGACGGAAAATTGCGAGCTTGAGGCGCATGCGCGGGGGCCCAGCGTGGTCCCGCCGGGCCGGCCACTCGTCACTGTCGAATCAGCCGCAGCTGAGGAGCCACCCCCGGAAAAGTGTCCCGACGCAGCCGAGCAACAGCGAGCAACCTTGTAAGATCTCCACTCCGGTGCTACCACGGTAATTGGAGCTCGATCTCGGTCCGAATAATTGTCGCGCGTGATTGTCGATTAGAGTCCCGTTGTGTCGATCAGGTCATATCCTGCACGTGGCTACCGGCTCCCGCTGTTGCGAGTGCCGATGAGATTACTCCTGCATTCCAGCGGAGTGTGTGATCGCGAAGCGGCCGAGATCGAGCCCGGAAAAGTCTCATAAAGCCCTCCTCGGAAGCTCGCGCGGCCGGCAGTCAAATCGTGTGCGTGTGCAATTGCGTGTTCGTGAACGGAGACGTATCGTGTGCGTGTGAAATTGTGTATTCGTGAATCGAGGCGTGCCGTATGCGTTATACGGTATTGCGTGCGTGTCGTGGAAAGCCGTGTACGTTGTCGCGGACGTGTTGATCGCGTATATCGCGGATGTATCGTGTTATCGTGAACTATCGGACATTCTGTCGCGTACGTGGCGAGTGTCGCGGAATATCGGGCGCGTTAGGGGCGCGTTTCGGCCGAGGTATTGCGCCGCGCTCCTGGAGAGCCTCGCGGATATATTGCGTCGTCTCCGTGCGGGCAAATATCGTCGCGTTCGCTCAGCGGGGAGTTTCGCGGCCATACGGCCGGAATAATTCGGTATCGTTGTGGTGATTAAGGCATTGCGTTGCCTGTTCGCGGTCACGATCTTGTGAATTCCGCCGTATATTCGTGTATGTGTCCTCGCGGACCGATTGCCGGGTACTTCGCCTTATGTATGCGGGACAATACCCTCGGTCTTGCGAATTCTCGTTTGTTGCGTGATTACCGTATCCTATTTCGTTTGCGACACATAACTCTCGTTCGTTCGCGTTTGGTTTCGTTATGAAACATATTATCGGTCTTGCGAACTCTCGCTCGTTGCGTGATTACCGGGTTCTGTTTCGTTTATGGAATATATTATATTCTTTATCGTTTCGTTTACCGGGTTCTGTTTCGTTTATGAAATATATTATATTCTTTATCTTATTATTTGCTGTGTGCTGATTGCGCTACGCTCCTTCCTCACCTCCCTCGACAAAGAACTGACACCCTGAGTTGGCGTTGGGTAATCGCGTAAGGGATTGAGCTATCGAAACGTGGTGCGCGTAATCGCACCTGGCGCCCATTAGAAAATTTCGTCGGGAAATTACTTTCGCGGATACCGAGGAGCTACCGTCTTTTACAGGCAATTTGCGGCAACGCCCCTTCGGCTGGCGAGACCGAAGGAAAACGGGTCGCAAAGTCTAATTAGATTTTTTATCATATGATGTATAAGATTTTTAAAAAATTGCAGATTTTGCTTTAGCTTTTACAACCCAAGTCACAAACTGGAAGCGAATGTGTTTCATCAAAGGAAATTTGTGAAGGTTACTGATGCAACCGCATTTGGTCAACTCGTCCTTAAAAATTGTGGCCGTATTGTGTCATCTTGTGTGACAGAGATCAAGTGCCAGCTTCGTTAAGAGGTAAGGAAGAAGAAGCTTTTATAACCTAAAATTATTTCCATGTAAATTAAATTAACTAATTATTAATATTTAACTTTGAGCAATATTTTTTTTGTTATTAATAATTAGATTTTGTATATTTTCTAAGTCCAAACACACATTAATATAAATAGTATATTTTTGCGGTATTAATATTTTCAACTTTTTACTCATAATAGATGTTTTACTTTAGATGTCTCAAGTTTAATGCTCTTAATTTTGATTACATTACAGATAAAGTAAATTCTGAAAAAATGGCCTGTTGCGTTAAAGGATGCAGCAGCAGAGGAGGCAGAAAAGGAGACGAAAAGAAAAGTTTGTTTACACCTCGTACAGTAAGTATTTATATTCAAAGAAGTACTTCGTTTCAAGTTTTTTCTACAGTTAGAATAAAAAACAGTGAAGCCTATAGCACACACGATGCTTTTTTGCCTGCTAAATTGCCTGCAAGCTCTTGTGCTAGCGAATTGGCAGACAAAATGATTATCAACTCTGTCTATTGATTCGCTAGCACAGGAGCCGGCAAGTAATAAAGCAGACAAAATAGCATCGTGTGCCGTAAGCTTAAGAGTATATTTACTTTAAGCATATTCGTTTATTACTGACAGTTCACTGTCAGTACTGAAAATCTATAATGTGCATGACATAAACTATAGATTTACAGTACTGGCAATGAACTGTCAGTAATAAACAAACATGCCTTTTATGTTATTTATTTTATTTCAAAACAAAAATTTAATTTTTTTTGTAGAATGATATGTTTATCTCATGGTACAATATTATGTGTACAAAAAATGTACAAATAAAAAAAAGTAGTAGAATTTGTGAGTTGCACTTCAAGTCCGAAGATATTATTAAGGAAGATGCATTTTTACAAAAAGATGGAACAGTTATATACGTGAAAAGGCAAAAACCAAAATTAAAAGAAGGAGCAATTCCTTTAATTTTTCAAATAGAAAAGATATCATGTTTTTGTTGCGATCTCTAGCCTGGAATCCGCGTTATCGCTGTCTCTCCAGACTCTCAGCACGAGTCGTTCGGTAGAAACAAGGGCAGAAAGGATGGAGACGTGTTTACTTGGTAGCACAAATATAATTGTATCTGAGTAATAAGTAATATACACGCGCAATGTGTTTACGTGACTTTTCTCGTAAAGACATGAGAGAGAACTACTTTATCGTTACAGAAAAGCGCGCGCGTTAAGGCGAACGAACCGCCATCTCTACAGAACTTCTCGAACCAAATTACCATTGTCCTAACACTCCCACTTAATTAGTTCGAGATATTTAGCTTGTTCTTTAGAACATTAAATGTCCCTTTTGCTAAGCTCTTTGTCAAAAGATCTGCTAACTGCTCCTTTGACGATACGTAATTGAGTTTGATGCGACCATCCTGGACTTCCTCCTTCACGAAGTTCCATTTGTTATGGATATGCTTGGTCCGGCGATGAAATTCCGTCGATCGGATGAACTGGATTGCCCCTTGGTTGTCCACCAGCAACTCAACGTTACACTCCTGACTATTCAGCGATTCGATTAATCGCCGTAGCCATTTTACCTCCTGTACTGCTGCCGCTGCAGCAATGTACTCGCTCTCCAGTGTCGAGAGCGCATTGCACTCTTGCTTCCTTGATGCCCATGAAATAGGCCTTCCGCACATCATCATGATGTAACCGCTCGTCGACTTGCGATCATCCTGATCGCCTGCCCAATCGGCGTCTGAATATGCCTTGAAGTTGGAGATTTCCTCGGTTGATCCGCTGTAGACGAGTCCTTGTCTGACTGTTCCTTTTAGATAGCGAACAATATGCTTCGCTCCTTCCCAGTGTTGCTTCCCTGGATTTACTTTAAATCGGCTCAGCAGATTTACCGCGTAAGCGATATCCGGACGAGTCAGATTAACCGCAAATTGCAGTGAACCTAGTAGTTCATTATACGGTTTCGACGCCATCTCCAATTCCTCCTCCTTTAGTTTTGGACACATGTCGCTGGAATACTTGATTGTTGGATTTAATGGGACACTGGCAATCTTTGCATCCGTCAGCCTGAACTTGTCCACTAATTTTTCGATGTAGCTGGCCTGATGAATCTTTACTGTTCTCTTGTCCCGGTCTCTTTCTATCTCCAGTCCAACAAAATATCGCGGTTCGTTTACTTTAATTTCAAACTTGGCCTTTAGTTTCTGCAAGAACCGTTCTAACACTTCTGCTGAGGTGCTGATAACTAGTCCGTCATCTACGTAAAGCGCCAAGTAGAGCCACTCTTCACCTATCTTGCCTATGTAGATACAATTATCCGCCGGAGATTTTTCGAACCCGTAGCTGCTGAGAAAATCATCGAACGTTTCATTCCAACACTGCGGCGACTGCTTCAAGCCGTATAAGCTCTTCACCAGTTTCACGATCCTCTCGTCTTTCGGCCACGGACCTTCTGGTAGTTCGATCCAGATATTCTCTTTTAGTTCTCCGTGTAGAAACGCCGTTTTTACATCGAATTGCTTCATTTCAAGATTCTCAACCGCTGCCTTCGCCAATAGTGCACGTACGCTCTCGTAGCGCACAACCGGAGCAAAGGTCTCCTCGTAATCGATACCTGCTCGCTGTGTAAAGCTTCTGGCTACTAATCTGGCTTTGTAACGATCTTCTTCTCCTGGTGTCTGCTTCACCTTAAATACCCATTTGCAGGATATGGGTTTACGATCTGCCGGTCTTCCTTCGATCTTCCATGTCATGTTCTTCTTGTGGGCTTCAATTTCTTCAGTGATGGCTTGTTCCCATTTGTCGGCGTCCGGTCCTTTAATAGCTTCGGCATAACTCACCGGCTCGACCGCTGATACGAGCGCGTGAGCCTGCTGCACATACCTCTCTGGTTGCTTCAGAGTGCTCCGATCTCGATGCTTCACAGGATCTTCGCGTGTGACACTTCTAGATGTGGCTTGAGACTGCTTTGCCGTTGTTTTGTCTTGTCCAGAAGTTTCTTCCGCGTCGTCCGCCTGGTTGGAACCTTCCGTGAACTCGCCGTCGTTGTCATCCACTTCGGTGGCAGATTTTGCCTTTGAAAAACGAAAATTACCTTCCTTGTGACTAAACGTCACCGTTGCCGCGACTCCCACTTTCCGTTTAATGGGATCATAAATTCGGTAGTTATTGCTGCCTTGGTAGCCAACGAAGATTCGTTTCTCAGCTCTCTTATCCCATTTTCGACGCTTGATCTTCGGAATATTCTCATAACAATCCGAACCGAATACTTCCAGCTTCGACAAGTCGGGCTTCTTGTTGAACCAAAGCTTGAAAGGTGTCTGATTTCCGCTTTTGGATGTGCAAGTCATGTTTCTGAGATACGCTGCCGTTTTTACCGCTTCGCCCCAAAGTGTTCTTGGCAATCCTCTTCCATGTAGCATTGATCTAGCTGTCTCTGTCAATGTACGGATCTCGCGTTCGGCTTTGCCATTCTGCTCAGGATTGTATGGCGCCGTCAATTCCAACACAGTTCCGTTCTTGGCCAGAGCATTTTTCAACTTCTCGTTACGTACTCCCGACCGTTGTCACATTTTACAACCTTGACATTCTTCTTGAGCTGTGTTTTGACGTAAGCGCAGTACTCGAGCACCTTGCTCGCAGCCTCTTCTTTGCTTCTCAGAATATGCACTATCCGGTATTCACTTGCGTCATCTTTAAGTACTATAAACCATCGTACTCCGTTGTAGGTTACCTCGTGTGGGCCGCTCACATCTGTATGTACAAGATCTCCGACCTCTACTTTCCTGGGTGTGGCTGATGGAAAAGATCTTCTTGTTTGCTTGCCGTACTCACAAGCCTCGCACTCGAATTCTTCAACGTCGCCTAATTCGATGCCAGTTACAGCTTTGTTCTTGATCATCTTCCTCAGCATTTCTGCGCTTGCAGTGGCCCATTTTCTCATGTAAAAGTTGTAACGAGATTACTGACGATGTATAAGCTTCAGACCGTTTCGAGCGAAACTTCATTCGATAGAGACTTCCGTCCCAAGGTGCCTAACGCACTAATTTGGCCTTTATACATTACCTTGATCTCGTCCTTGGTCGTGATCACTTTGTGCCCATGTCTGGTTGCGGCATTGAAAGCACAAAGGTTCCTTTTTAAATTAGGGACCCATCGAACTTCCTCGATAGTAACCTCTTTCCATCTCCCACTGAGCCATACCTCGACCTTAACCTTGCCGATGCCCTTCGAGACGACCTTGTTGTCATCCGCTAGTTTGATGGATTCGCCGCCCCTGCTCTCTTCGAGCTCGTAGAATAGACTCCGATCGTTGACCATATGAAAACTCGCGCCACTGTCTGCTATCCACCCGTCTGATTCGCTCACACAAGCTTCCGCCTGACACACGAATGTAGCTGCTTCACCGCTTGTCCCTTTTCGTTCCTTCTTGAGCTGGGGACAGTCTGCCTTAAAATGTCCAGTCCTTACCGCATAAGAAACAGCCTTTCGATCCTTTCTTCTTTTGGCTCTTCGATTTAGACACGTTGCTCTTCGCCTGATCCTTTTGCTGCTTCTCCTTGCCGCCTTTGGCAGCAAACGCTGAACTAGTTCCGGTTTCCTGTTCTCGTTCGTCGGCTCTCAGAAGTCCACGCCATAGAGCCTCAAGTGTCTTGTCTTCTTCCTTCTTATTGTCCCACGTGACTTTGTAAAACTTGTACGCATCTGGCACGCCACGTAACACTTGCGCTGCAGCATACTTGTCTGTAATTACCTCACCTGCGGCCTTGAGCTTCGTAATTTTATTCTTTGCGTCCTTCACGTACTCCTCCATGGACATGTCGCCCATCGTGAGACACTGAACCGCGTCGATCAACGATCCAATAGTTTCACCGGTCTGGTCGTCACACTTCCTTGCGATCTTTATCCACATCTGAGCCGAGTCGATGCAATCCGTCAAATCGATCGCGATATCCGAGTCCACGGTGTCGCCGATGATCGACATTGCGTAAGCATCCGCCTCCTCCCACTTCTTCGCCTCTGCCGTTCCGTTGCCTGTCGGCTTCTTTCCTCTCCGAGTGCGATCTTTAGAGCGTTCTTTACTCGAAGATGATTCTGAATCTGGAACTTCCAGAGCCTATAATTACCTGGCCCTGTCAGAGTCGTGATACGGGAAGTCGGCGCGATTGATGCCATCGTTCTCTCTTATCGTGGAAAGGCGCTCTGAAAAACGTACGTTAGTTTCTGCCTGTTATCAGCTACTCAATCCGCAGTGGAAGCGTGCTGGGCCCATAACCTGTTGCGATCTCTAGCCTGGAATCCGCGTTATCGCTGTCTCTCCAGACTTCTCAGCACGAGTCGTTCGGTAGAAACAAGGGCAGAAACGGATGGAGACGTGTTTACTTGGTAGCACAAATATAATTGTATCTGAGTAATAAGTAATATACACGCGCAATGTGTTTACGTGACTTTCTCGTAAAGACATGAGAGAGAACTACTTTATCGTTACAGAAAAGCGCGCGCGTTAAGGCGAACGAACCGCCATCTCTACAGAACTTCTCGAACCAAATTACCATTGTCCTAACAGTTTTCAACAAATAGAACATAATAACAATCAAATTATGTCTTATGAAAATCTGTAACTGATTGTGAAAATATAGAAACAAATTTAAATTCAATGGAACAGCCAATTCCTTCCACATCGCATGAGATAAATAAATCACAAATAATAAAAGATAAATCTGTTACATCATTAAAAGAAACTGTGCCTAAGTTTTCTATTGAAAATATCAATATTGGAAAAAACATAGAACTTCCTACAGCTCATTGGTTTGCAAATATTACTGATAAATACATGATGTGGACATGTTGGACAATTGATTTGTCGAGTATTTTAAGACGTGTCATCGTTAAAGCAAATATGCAAATACAAGTAAGAATAATGAAAGAATAATAAAGTAACACTATTATTGGTATAAAAATATTTACATCCATACTTTATTAAAATATTATTAATGTTTAAAACAGGTATTTATTAGAGAGAAAGAAGTTTCTTTTGATATTAAAATGGTTCCTAACATACAAGAAATTAAACAAATTTTACAGAAATTGGAAAATGTATTTCCTTGCGAAGAAGTTAAGAGTGAAAACAAGTTTGTACATTAAATTATATTTTTCTATTTTATTAGAAATAATTAAAATTTAATTTAAGTTTTCAAAAAATATTAATATTTTTAGTTCTTTAGAAAGTTTTCTTGTTTATAGTTACAATGTGTTAAATAAAGTTAAATTAAGTATTAAAATTACAGAATTACAAATTGTCAAGGTTTTGTGTTTAAAAAATAGCACAGAAAAGGAGAAAAATTGTAATGTTTCAATTGTAAAAAACGTGGAAAATGTTACAAAGAAAAACATATTTAATACAAACTGAAAAATTAAAAAATAAAAACCAAAAGTTAAAAATATCGAATTTATATTGTAAACGTAGGGAAAAGAGACTTTAGCCCTCTCGTGGTGGACCGCCTTGGCGCGAGAGGGCTCCCCGTTCGGATCCGGCGGGTCATGTCCGGTGGCTTCTGTTGGTAGAGGCCACTGGGGTGAGGTGCGGGGTCTAAGAGTCCACCCTTCCTGCCGCCGGTCTATGGATCGGAGTGGCGGGAAGAATGGGAGCCCGGCGACTCCCTCAGGGCCGACCTTCGGATCGGTCCCAATCGCCGGTAGAGGAAGGCGACCCTGACTTCAAATGCCCGATTCGGCCGGGACCGTTAGGGGATTGTGATTCTTCCACCGGCAAACAAGACGGGGTGGGCCTTTCCTCCATCCATTGCACGCCTGGTGCTCCGGCAGGATGGGGGAACAATCTCACGACCATTGCACACCGGTGCTCCGGCAGGTCGTGGGATTGCGGGCCCACCGCGGGTTGTCCGGGCCGCTCGGAATGATCCGGGGCCGGGGCCGGGGCGACCACAGGAGGGAGGACCCATCGGGCCGCCCGGACGTTTCCGGGTCAGGGCCGGCGGTGTCCTGCCGCCGGACATAGGGGCCGGCGGCTCGTGTAGTGGCCTGTCGGTCGGCGGATGCGGTGATCGGGGGAGCATCCTGTGCCCTGTCCTCTCGCGGGCGGCGGGAGACCGGGATCGAGTTTACTCGGCCGGTTCTCTCGTCTGCGCGCGGGAGGAGTATGGTGGGGGCTTCCCCGGTTCTGGTTCATCGATCGGTGTACTTCCCAGGGGTCGGGGGCGGCCTCTGGGGCCCGAAGGGGCTTCGGGCGGGCCTCTCCGATACGGGTTTGGCAAACCCGGGGTACCCGAGCTCGGGCAGGCTGGGCTCGTGAGGCCAGAAAGCCCACCAGCCTAGGAGAAGGAAAACTCCGAAATTAAATCATTTTTAAAATAATATGAAAATGTACACTAATGAGAAGACGACCTTACCGTCTCAGGGTGAACGGACACCCAGAGACCGGCGAGAGGGGGGTACCGTCCCGTCGTCATCCAACGATGGGCTACCCGGCGAGTTGGGAGCGAGCTCGCCGGGGGAAACGGCTATCGCTGCCGTTAAGAACCAAGAGGGGACGCGCATAATTAAACCGGGCAAACCTGCTCCGGCGTGCGTCAAAGCGAGGAGAGACGGGTCTCTCGGATCCGCCTCCTCACACGATGTGGGCAAGGCCTCCAAGACCGGAGACGGGACGAGAATTTTCCGCAGCTCGGCCAAAGGGGACCGATCGAAGAGCGAGAACAGGGACTTGTCCGCGCCCAATAACAGGTCGCGGTCAAATAGTAGGAATAGGACCGCGTCCCAACTCTCCAAAATAGGAGGATGAAGGAGATGGAGGAGTTGGAGGCCCTGAGCGTTTGCCCCCACACTGGAGCTCCCGGGGTAATAATCGAGAACCTTCGGGTATCGACAAAGCCCTGGGGAAGAGCGCCAATGTTAGTGAGCCCATGAAAGGGCTCATGAACAGTGCGGTGGCCGCAATCTCGGCTGCCGCCCAGCATTTGGCAATACGTATGGGCGACCCTATGATAGGGATTGCCCGCGATGTCGAATTGGAGGATCTCCGGAGGAAAATCACCTCCCAACAACAGGAGATCAGCAACCTGAAGGCGCTAAAGGAGGAGAACGGGAGGTTGCAGCAGCAAATAACATTGCTGCAACAACAAATGGGACAGCTGCAAGAACAAATGCAGCAGGACCCAGACAGGAGGGCGCAAACGTCTCCGGAAAGGATGGGAAGGAAACGGAAGCGCTTGGCGAATCCACGGTCCGTGAGCTCGGACTCGGAGGAGTCCGAGAAAGAAATAGACAAGGACGAACCATGTAGGAGGGAGAAGATCCTCGAGGAGATAGTAGTGGAGGGCATGCCCGAAGCCAGGCGCCCTCCTCTCCTCGGGGTCTCCAAAGTGCTTGGACGAGGCCGTGCCGCCGGCTGCCTTCCTCGCAAAAGCGAGTCCAGGCAAGCCGGGCGACGCCGCCTCGGGCGAGGGAAAGAAAGAGAAGGGATTAGAGGAGAGGATCCTCAACGCCCTTTCTCAAAGGATCGAGGGAATGTTCGCGGAGTTGAGGAGAGCTATCCCCTCGCCGACAGTGAATGCCTCGGCGACGACAGCCCCGCTTTCAAGCGGGACAAAGGTGCCGCCAAGATCAGTGCCGGGAGGGTCCACAAAGGAAAAGGAAAGGAAGAAGGAAGGGAAAAAGGCCATTCCGACGACGGCGACGGTGCCAGGCAAAAAGTCTGGTGCCGTCAAAGACAAGTCGGTCAAGCCCGCGACCGTCGTCCCCCTCCCTAAGTCAACCTCTGTCACGATAGACCGTGGACAGAGGTGGTAAAGAGAGGGAAGAGGAAGGAAGGGGGTGGTGCCCCTACCGCTGCACAATCGGCAGCGAAAGGAAAGGCACCCCCGAAAGGGGCCACCGAAAAAGCTCCCTCGAAAGGGGATACTACATCGGGAGGGCCAACGTAAAGGCCCCTGCCACCAAACTAGTGCCCCGAAGAGAAAGGTGCCGCGCACCTCCGCCGTTGTCCTCACGTGCCCTGAGGGCAACTATGCGGAATGTATGTGGAGGTGCGCCGAGCGGATAAAGCTGGCGGATTTGGGGCTCCAGTCTCACAACATCCGTCGCACGGCCACCAACGCGTATAGCATCGAGGTGGCCGGCGAAGGAAACAAGGAGAAAGCGGACACCTTGGCCAATAAGATGGCCGAGGTGCCGCGGGGAAGGAGGAGTCCGTGTTGCGAGGCCTGAGTCATTGCAGAGCTCAGGCTGAGCAACATGGATGATTCGGTGTCGGAGGCCCGATGTTAAGGAGACCCTGGCGGAAAAGGGGAAGATCCCCCCGACCGCCATCAAGGTGGGTCTCCCGAAGCGAGTGGGCGAACGGCCTTTACACCTGTGGGTCGTGAGCTGCCCGCTGACGCTGGCAAATTTACTTTTCCGGGAGAAGGAAAATTAGTCATTGGATGGGCCAAAGCAAAGGTGGAGTTGCTGACAAAAAGGCCCCTCCAATGCTACAGGTGCATGTCGTTCGGGCATACCCGGGCGACATGCACCAGCGTGGTCGACCGCACTGGACTGTGCTACCGGGTGCGGCAAGGAGGGCCACCTCGCCAACATATGCACAGACGAAACCACACTGCGTCGTCTGTGCGGGCGCGGGGACGACATGCCAACTATCGGGTTGATGGGAAGTCCTGCAAAGGCCCGAAAAAGACCGGGGGAAATACCCCAAAATAGGCAAGGCCCAGGCGAGCGGGGGAGAAAGGCCCTCGCAAAACCGAAGCGGAGGGCCCTGCACAACCAACCAAAAAGGCTGGCAGTAAAAAGCGGCAAGGCCAAATCGGTCCAAAAGCCGCCAAAGGAGGGGAGGCTCCACGTCCACTAATTAGAATGCGCAGCAATGAGCTGAGCGAACGTGGATGTCTCCCGCTTTCAGAAGAGGTAAGCAGCGGGAGAAGGAGGAAAAAAGGCGACAAAGGTGGGCAAGCCCACACTAATTGTCGCCTCAACGTCGGGGGTGTGGGGAAGAGAGCGGCAAAGGGCCCATTGACACGGCGTCGAAGGTAGCCGAACCCACCCCAATAGAGGTGTGCGAGGAGGCGACAATGGTCGCGATAGCTGCTGGCTCACCCGAGCCAGCAGAAAAGGCAGAGTGGGCAGCAGGTGAGGGCTCGATTGGGTGGACCGAGCCCGCGGTAACCCAGAGTGCGGCGGGGCCAATTTCCGACCCCGCCGCCGCAATGGAGGGCATCGAGTTGGAGGACTCTGAGGACAAACAATAATGTCCCTCAGGGTCCTACAAGTGAACCTAAACCACTCCCGCGCGGCCCAAGATCTTTTCATTCAGACGATGGCCGAGCGTGGGAGTGGGTTGGGAATTGTCGCGGAGCCGTGGCTGGTCCCGAACGACCACCCACATTGGTTCACGGACCGGCGCGGTTCCGCGGCCATCTACTGGAGGCCGCTGCCACGATCCCCGCCGTGCACTCGTGTCGAGGCCGGCGAGGGATACGTGGCGGCGAAGTGGGGGCCCATACTCATTGTTGCGGTATATACCCCTCTTAGCTGGGACTTGGCAAAGTTTGAGGGGGTGCTGGACGTGATAGATTTGTGCGTCCGACAGCACCCACAGAGCCAGGTAATAGTCACCGGGGACTTCAATGCAAAATCTGCATTGTGGGGTTCCCGGCGGCCAAATGTGAGGGGTCCCACCCTGGAGGGGTGGGCGGCGGGCCTAGGCCTATGCCTAATAAACAGAGGCCGTAAAAAGCACGTGCGTGCGTCGGCAGGG